>PVJA010000397.1:0-178408 GCA_004027025.1 Myocastor coypus | reverse complement strand
TTTTTTTTTTTTTTTTTTTTTTTTTTTTTTTTTTTTTTTTTTTTTTTTTTTTTTTTTTTTTTGAGACAGGGTCTCACTGTGCAGTTCAGGCTGGCTTTGAGCTCACTTTTGTAGCCCAGGCTGGTCTCGAACTCACAACGATCCTCCTGCCTCAGCCTCCCGAGTGCTGGGATTACAGGCGTGAGCCACCACGCCCGGCTGTCCCTTTATAATTTAGTTTAAGGTTTACTAAAAGAATGGCTTCTTTAAAAGAATTCTTTAAAAGAATGGCTTCTTTTCATCCCTGTGGATCTATACATTTGAAAAATATATTCCCTTCTGCTTTTATGTTTATTTTGTTTCAAACGAGAGGGCAAGCTGCCAGTGTGGTGCGAATGAATCACTAAAATAAACAAATGAACAAGCACACTCAGAGGGCTGCTGGATTCTTTTCCAGGCTTCAGGCTATGCTGTGATAAACTGGGGATCTTCATATTTTTCTACCAGTTATCTGAGTGCTGTAAGAGGCTTCCTTTCCCCTGCTGCTTGCTTACTTTCATTGTTGTCCTTTCCTTGTATTTTACATCGCTTTAATATAATATGGGGGCTGGCCAAATAACTCAGTGGATTAAAGTGCCTGCAAGCAGGTTCACAGGGGTGGGGGTGGGGATGGGGGATGAAGGGGTGTCGATCCTGCAGCCTGCAGTGCTGGCCGCCCCCTCCGGATAAGCTGAGATAGCAATTGAGACTGGGAGTGGTGACGTGCCCCTGTAATTACAGCTCTTGGGAAGCTGTAGACAAGCGGATCACTATGAGTTGGATCTAGTAGGGAGATCCTGAACACCCTGTGGACCCTTCCCTAAATATAATACGGCACAGCTAGATCTCAGAATTTCACATGGTATAGTTGCGTCTTTAAAATTTACAAAAATATTCTATCAATATTCATACTAAAAATTAAATTTCTTAGATCACGCAGTGGAAGTCATCTTTCAGCATTTTGACATAGATGCCTCTTATAGCATTTAGAGACCTTCACTTCTCTGCCTATAAAGCACTTAACAGAATCATTCAGCCTTAAAAACAGCTCACTTGAGTGCCTGTCTTCCTTCCTTAGATTGAGGTCGTCTTGTTCCAGCCTCGCATGTACCAGGAACTGTAGGTGTGCAGGTGCCTGGCCTGGGAGGTCTTCTAATGGACGTTATGATGAATCAAATAATCTTTTCCTGACTTGTTTAAAAGTCATTTTTAATTAAAGTTTTGGACAAGGTTTAGAATGGTGCAGAAAATGGCAAAGGGCTGGCCAGCAAGATAGCTCAGCTGCCTAACTACGGGACAGCCGGTGTAAGTGCTTTTTATGAATCATTCCACGGCTTTTATCCATATATAAGCAAATGAAAGATCTTTTCTTATTTTATTACTTTTACACAAAAGGCAGTATATCCTGTTTTCACCTTTTTTTTGTTGTGAAATAGAGCATTGTGTGTGTGTGTGTGTGTGTGTGTGAGAGAGAGAGAGAGAGAGAGAGAGAGAGAGATTCTTTTTGAGACAGGGTTTCACTATGCAGTTCAGTCTCACCTTGAACTCACAGTGGTCTTAATGCCTCAGCATCCTAGGTGCTAGGATTAAGGGCATCCACCATGCCTGGCTCTTCTTTTTTTTTTTTTTTAAGATAGGGTCTCACTATATAGGCCAGGCTGTAAATTTCAGGGTTTTTTTTTTTTTTTTCCTAGTAATTTTATTGTTTTATAGCAGCAGATGTTTCCCCCTCCCTCCTGCCAGCATATTTCAGTTTGTTAGTTGCCCAGCTAATAGTTCCTAGAAATAGCTGACCCCTAATACACACAGTGGGTCACTGTGAGGCATACTGTAAGAACCAATCTCCAGCTGAAAAGCCATTCTTCCTCTGTAATTCCTGCTTGCTAATCTCATGTAAACCCTAGACCAGTGGAGCGCAGGGCCTGATATTCTGGGGATCTTGGTCAGTGCCTGCTGTATAATTAAATCTACCCCAGTCTTTTGCTTCAATGTTTCTGCTTGCTGTTGGAGTTTTATATTTTCATCTCAGTCTGATCCATTTAGAATTTATCCTGCTGTACACTGTAGTTGTAACCCTAATTTTTTTGCCAATGGAAATCCAGTTGTTACCTCACCATTATTAAATTGTCTATCTTTCCCCTATAGTTTTAGATGACACATTTTTCATATCTTAAATCATTCCCATATGTGTTTGATTTATTTGCTTCATATTCTATTTATTCTTTGAGATTTGTATCACTATGCTTGTACCAGTTTCTTAATTGGTTTTTGATTTTTTAAATATTATGACTTTTAAATTTTATTTGGTACAGGATCTGACTAGTTCAATCTTACTCATAGTGATACTCCTGCCTCAGCCTCCCCAAAGCGGCGATTACAAGTGTATATCACCACACCTAGTTTTGTTGGCTAGCTTGGCATGTGGCCAGCATGGCATGCGGTACTAGGGATCGAACCTGGGTTCTTGCATTTGCCAGGAAGATGCTTAGACTACTGAGCTATCTCTCTGGCTCTGATATTTTTAATTTTTTTTTTTTTTTAAATCCTAGTCTAGCTTTCGTTTTATGCCTTGTGGTTAAACTTTTCTGTCGGGTGGTTAAGGGCAAGTTTAAGCAGGACCTGTAAAGCAAAATATGTAACTTTTGTATCTCCCAAGGTCAGTCAAATCCCCTCAGGATTTACTTTGGAACCATGTACAGTGCTTTGTAGAACTGTTGTCAGTATCAGCTGTCTGGATGAGTCACAACCATTGCTTGACTAGTTTGCTCTCTGTGAAGGCACAAGAGAATGTTTTTTCTTTGGGTAACTCTCCTTAGGCACGCTATGTATCTTCAATCCCTTTCTTCTGTGGCCCCATAATCTGCTTGAACAGAAAATTTGGAAAACCACTAAGTTATAGGGTGTTACAGTACAGGTTCTCTTATGTCTTGAGTCCTTGCTGACCTTGAAGGGCTAGGGCCAAAATATTGGTTATCCTTTTCTTTAAATTATTATTACTTTTAATAAGAAATAACAATGCATAACAATGTGACTGTTTCAAAACACATTAGTAGTTTAACTTTAGACAAAATAAAAATAATTTAAAAACCCATTAGGAATGACACAGAATTTCAAAAAACAAGATGACAAGAATTCCACAATGGTTATTACACTACATATTGTTATCTTCAAAGTAGTTGCTTAGATTTCTAGACAAAGCATGTAAAAATGTAAAATTGGTCAAAAATTAAGCAAATTTAACTGTTTCTTTCAATAAACTAATAGAAATTAGTAGTATAATTATCTTAGCTACCTTATGTATATATATTTTCCTTTCTGTGTCTCCTCTGTCTCTGTCCCTCTCTGTCTCGGTCTCTGTCTCTCTCTTCTCCTTTCCATCATCTCAGTTCTTTCTTTCTTTCTTTCTTTCTTTCTTTCTTTCTTTCTTTCTTTCTTTCTTTCTTTCTTTCTTTGTCTTTTTGAGACAGGGTCTCGCTATGCAGTTACAGCTGGCCTTGAGCTCACTTTTGTAGCCCAGGCTGCTCTCGAACTCACACCGATCCTCTGCCTCAGTCTCCTAAGTGCTGGGATTGCAGGCGTACGCCCCCACACCTGGCTCAGTTCTTTCTTTTTGAGCAGCGTCTTTCCCATTCATAGTATATAGTGTATCTTTCCAATTTTATTTACTCATTCAGTTTCTTACACTAGGGAGACAATATGATGTTATCTTTTTTTTTTTTTTTTTTTGGTGGTACAAGGGATCAAACTCAGGACCTTGCACTTGCCAGGAAAGCAGTTATTCTACTGAGCTATCTCCCTGGCCAGGGATCTCATTTATTTCACTTATAAGTATTTTTATACAACAGAGTATTACTCAACTATAAAGAAAGATAAACTTGTGACTCTTTTGGTTGTTTGGTTTGGTGAAGAACATGGGTTTGTAGACATTGTGTTTTTTGTAAGACACATTTTCTTCTTAAGGCAAGGTGCACCAGGGCGGGCGATGGCGCTGCCACTGCCTGAGCCCTGATGCACTGTGCACTGGGGTTTGCTGCTCATCCTGCAGGCCAAGGTTTTTCCTAGATGTGTTGGAAAGACTCCTTGCCTTATTAGCCATGCAGGCTAATGACAGCTATCTAACTCGAACTTGAACTAAATGCAATAGCCATCAATAAATGAAGGTTTGGTCTTGCTCAGCTCTACAGCATTTGATGTAGAAAATGACCACAAAGCATTTCTTTAAATGCATTCAATTATTTCTTAGCATGTCTTATTAGATGTCTCATTGCATGGGTGATAAAACCAATGTAAAGATTGGTTAACTGAACCTAACTGTTTGTCTGAAAATCCTTTTCAGAGGATTCCAACACAGCTGGCTTCTCAGGGTCAGCGTCTGTGATTATCTTTACCTGTTATTTCAGTGGAAACTTTTCTGCCAGACCGTGGTTGGAGCTCAAGTTTTCCCACCCTGTCACCACTGAGCTTCCTTAGAGCGATCAGCCCCCTCTGGGTGTCTCTGGGTGGGGGCATCCTGTGGCGTGTGCTCTCATTCAGTGCCCTGCGTGGTTCCACCTCGCCTTCTGCCCCGTTGTCCCTGCATTGGAGCCAGACAGCCATGAACTGAGGCCTCTATCACTGTGCGCTGAGCACGGCCTTTGCTCCCCTGAGTCGCGGGTGCAGCTGTGGTGTCTCTGTGTCCCGGGATGCTGATTCACAGCCCACATGACATTTGTTGGTCCCGGCACAGGGAGCGCCATGCTGCTGCTGGGCACAGATGGGAGTTCAGGCTTCTCGCTAGGCTTCGCTCGTGCCATGCTGTTAGGGAGGAGAGGGGTATCTTGTTATTACCCAAAGGGTTCCCATGATACTGTACTGGGGGAACCTCACCACTGCTGCAAGGCGGTGAAAGCCAAGCCGTCCGCTCAGCTGTCTCCACAGCCACCAGACTGGGACGATGTACCTGTTGTTACTACCAGACCAGGATGAAAACTGGAACTTCTTCTCCTGGTATGGAGTCGTGCCTCACTACAGGTAGGCGAGGGCAGAAATGTGAAAGAATTGTCTGGGTCTTTTGGCTACAAGAAACGAGCTTTTCTCCTCACCTGTCTCCCTTCCCTGCCTCTCTTTGTCTCTAGTACTAGGCATTGGACCCAGAACCTCCACTCTGAGGTACAGCCCCAGATGTATTTTAAATTTTGAGACACAGTCTCAGGACATCACCTAGGATGGCCTTGGTTTGTTTTTTGTTTTTTGTGACAGGGTCTCCCCAAGCATTTTGGGCTGGCCTTGTACTCACTTTCGTAGCTCCCAGGCTGACCGTGATCCTCCTGTCTCACGCTCCTGAGTGCTGGGATGACAGGCTTGTGCTGCCAGGCCAGGTGCCTAGGATGGCCTTGGATGTGTGATCTTCCTCCCTCCCCCTCCCTCTTAGCTGAGACTGTAGGCATGTGTCGCTGTGCTCAGCTAGGATGCTTGCTTTTTTGAGAGATATTTTTGGTCTGTGCTCATTGCTATGTTTCTGCTGATATTTCCAGCTCCAAATCTGGTATACATGAAGCCAAAAGAAAATGTAAAAGAAAAAGAAAGAAAGAAAACAAGCAAGTAAGCAAACCCAAACCCAAACCCCAAACCTGAGAGCACTCACCACTGCATTTTTTCTTGGATCCTGAGGCCCACAGACAGTTTTCTATTTTTGTGTTTTGTTTTATTTTTCTTTCTTTCTTTCTTTCTTTCTTTCTTTCTTTCTTTCTTTCTTTCTTTCTTTCTTTCTTTCTTTCTTTCTCTCTCTCTCTCTCTCTCTCTTTCTTTCTTTCTTTCTTTCTCTTTCCTTGTATTTGGTATAGGGTCTCACTATGCAGCTCAGACTCACAGTGATCCTCCTGTTTTCAGCCTCCCCAGTGCTGGTATTCCAGGCATGTGCCACCACCATGCCCGGTCTCGGGGTCTGGCTCAGTGCCTGGGGTTGGGGATGGCATGGCCTGTGGTGCCAGGGATTAAACCCTGGTCCCTGCTCTTGCCCAAACAGGTTCTTAGTCCACTAAGCTATCTTTCTGACTCCATTTTCATGTTCTTCATAGTGTATTTTTCTAATATATATTTATTTACTCATATTAGTTATACAAAATATTAAATTTCATCATGGCATTTTCATATGTGAATATAATATACCTTGATCCATTGTCATCCTCCCTCCCCTACCCCTTCCTCTTGTCTGATATCCCCTCTGCTTTTGTATCGCCTAGATTCTATGAGTGAACACATTCCGAGCTTTTCTTTTTGATTCCCTTGTAGAGTATTTTTAGTTTATGTTTTAAATGTGATGTTCAGAGATTTTAGCTGCACCATCAATAGAAGGAACGGGGAAGAATGCATTTACTTCCTCTTGTTCTGGAACCAGAGCTCATGGGGCAGCTTTTAAATATTTAATAGTATTTGTATTCAGGTTTAGATTGAATAGTATACATTAAATAGCATAAATACAATAGTGTTTTGTATTCAGAATGGAATCAAAGACCTCCCCAATGCAGTTTAAAGGATTTGACAATTTTTCAAGAATTTGACATTTTTTTCTAGAATTGTCCCCAGTGATGTTTACATCATATTTCTTAAAATCACCAGTAGAATGCCAAGAACAGAGTTTAAGATAATAGATGCAAAGTCTGTATCCATACCTAGGGACTATAAAATGCTTTACTACATGACAGAGGCAACAGAATACAGACAAGAACACTGGCTACTAAGTTCATGGCATGTCACCTATTCTTGTTGGGACTGATTATTTTGTGAGAACTTAATAAATAGTCTTTTGTAACAGGAGAGGGCCTTGTGGTCAGTTAGTACTTCTTTCCAGAATTACACATGCAGAGCTTTAGTGAGACGCACACTCATTAGTGTTGATGGAGTTATGCAACTCGTATTACCTAGGGTGCTGCAGCTCGCTTTGCTAGTGTCTAATCCAGTACCAGACTCCCCAAAGGCCCTGAGTCTGGCAACACTACAGCAAGATGAAATGCAATGCTGTTTTTTAAGAAGCATAAGAAGAAGAAGAAGAAGAAGAAGAAGAAGAAGAAGAAGAAGAAGAAGAAGAAGAAGAAGAAGAAGAAGAAGAAGAAGAAGAAGAAAAAAAAAAAAAAAAAAAAAAAAAAAAAAAAAAAAAAAAAAAAAAAAAAAAAAAAAAAAAAAAAAGAAATGCAGCCCAAGCTGTTCTCTGTAAATTTAGGCTTAGATTTAATCAAGTCAAGCCAAAATTATTCCACCCAGGAGCTATTATCACATTCCTCCGTTTGAAAGCAGCTAAAACCACGGAATTGTTGGCAGTCACATCCAATCCTTTAGAAACGAAAAATTCTTATAGCTTCCCAAATTCTAACTCTAACTTCCTTTTCCAGTTTGACATGTTTGTAAAGTTATTTAGGGGAAAAAGAAAGATTTGCATTTTAATTTGTAAGTCTTCAATTTAGAATTTTCTGCTAGTGAAAAGGATATTGAATCTGGGGAAAATTATCTTTGGAAAACTCTGAAATTTTAAGGGACTTAATACAGAGAACCAGATATAATTTTTGTAAGTTGAAGAAAGAAAGCATAAACCAAAAGCAAAACCCAGGAGATTATGATAGTAACCTCAGACTGACATTAAAAACCACCAGTTTTTAAAAATTCATTTAGATACATTTTGAGCTGCAGTTTCTTAAGGAACTCTTAGCTATACTGCACTATCACCTCTTCTCTTCACATCTGTTGCTCCACCTTATTTTTGTAGATATTTGTATGAACATAGTATTTAAAAGACGCATATTTTACTTAGACCTTGTCAGGAACATCTATGGCTTGAAGTATGTTTGAGATCTTTCTCTAGTAGGTACCATAGCCACTTGCAGCCCAGAGTTTTCTGGTTTGGGTGGACAGTTCACTAGGGCTCAAGAGCTGCTGGCAGAGGTTGTGTTCACTTAAAGCAAAATTGAACAACATGTGAAAGTGCAGTTCTGACATCTTCTTCAATCAGTGGCTTATCTTTCTTTCTTTTTTTTTTTTTTTTTGTCTTTTAGGGAAGGGTCTTCAGGGTGTTCAGGGTCTCACTACTAGATCAGACTTGTAGTGATCCAGCTGTTTACAGCCTCCCAAGAGCTGGGTCCACCATGCCCAGTCTCTATTGCCGTCTCCGTGTGCCCCAGGGTGGGGGCGGTCCACAGCCCCCTGTACCTGCTTTAATCCACTGAACTGTTTGGCTGGTGCTTTGTTTGTGCTTCTAGAGCTCTCCTACTTCTACCCATCAGGCATGCCTTGAGGCCTGAGTTTATCTTCACAGTGCTGTCAACAAATCTTTGGTAACAGTCACTTACAGTATTTACAGAAGATAATCTAAGAAAGGTATGGTTGTAGGACAACGGATGCACCTTGAGACTGTAACGTTAAGTGGATCAAAGGAGGGCCACCGGCCCAAAACTGCATGGTTTCTCTTATATGAGACCCAAAGTATAAATGAAGATCGAAATTAAAGATAAAAAGAGGAAGCTTAGAGGAAATCATTCTGATAGGGGTTAAGAGATGGAGGGTCGGGAGGGATGGGAAGGAAAGTGGGTAGAAACTAAGATATATTATATACAGGTGCATTTCCTCACAAGGAATGTAAAAATTATGTGCTACTGACATGCATTAATAAAAAGGAAAAAGTATCAAAATAATAAAAAACAGAAAAAGGGGGTGGGGACATAGCTCAGTAGAATAAGCTCTTGCCTGGCAGGTGCAAGGGCCTGAGTTCAAGCCCTGGTGCCACGAAGAAAAGTACAAAACAGAAAAAGATATGATTGTTTCTGATCTTTTTTAAAATGAAAACTTGGGAAGATAGAAGGCTTTCCCTCTTCACTCTGCTTTTCTAAGCCCTGCGGAAATGAAGAGAACGTTGCAGTGCCGTCTGAAGGAGTGTGCGTCTCTGCTCTGTGCTTGCCTGATGGAAACGTGAAGCTTGCTATGAATTCTGGAAGCTTCCAGCCGGGTGTGGTGGCACACGCCTGTAATTCCAGAACTCGGAGGCTCAGGCAGGAGGATCAGTGCGAGTTCGAGACCAGCCTGGGCTACAAAAGTGAGTTCAAGGCCAGCCTGAACTGCATAGCAAGACCCTATCTCAAAAAGACAAAAAACAAAACAAAACAAAAAACAAAAACAAAAACAAAACAACAACAACAACAACAACAAAACCATGAAGCTTGCTATGAATTCTGGAAGCTTCCTCTGGAGAAGCGGCCACTAGCCTGAACCCATCACTGTGGTCCAGGCCCCAGGTTCTCAGGGGAGGAGCTTAAGCTGAAGACCTTTCCTAGTTGGGCCATCGAATCAAACGTGTCTGTGCACTGAATTTCAAGCGGCCATCTGCTTGCTTAGCCGTGCGTTTCTTTTTTCCTCTGGGTGCTGGTTATCACTGTCTGGCCTGGCCCCTTCCCTGTTAGACCAAGCTTGATGTTCAGGCGAACCAAAGGGTAATTTTATCTGGAATGGAATATGGGTTTCTTTATTCTTCCATTTGGTTATATCATTCGAAAGAAAAGAAAAAAAAATGTTATTTTAAAGTTCACAGGGGCTGGTTATTTAAAAACTGGATTGATGCCCTTGCTGAGCATGTTTAAATATTTCCACGTTAATTTTTTAAAATAGCATTCTTTTTTTTTTTTTTCAGCGTGGTAATGAACACATTAATGTTTACTTTTACCGTTTGTTTTTTTTTTTTTTTTTTTTCTTTTTAGAGCTAGAGAGTATTTTTTGTTTGTTTTATTAAGAAGTACACATATGTTGTAGTGGATCCAGTTATACTGTAAAGGCAAAGATTAGATAACCAGTATTAAGTTTGGTGCTCCTGTATGCATTCTTTTCTATGCTTGTACAAATACCTATGTGTAGGGTGGGTGCTGTGGAGTGGTTGTACAAATAATTATGTGTGGGGTGCATGCTATAAGGTGGTAGTGGTGAAGCTGTGGTGTGTGTGCTGTACCTGGCTGTGTGTTATCACTGAAATCTCTAACAGATTTGCCACCACTGCTATAGGAGAAGGTAATTTGGGACAGCTTCACTTTACAGGCAGAGAGAAAGTTGATCTCTTCCTGGGTTAAGACATAATAAAGCAGGAAACCATTAATTTTGGAGGCTGTAAAGCAACAAGAAAAACATTTACTGGGTCTTTATTAATTAATTTATTTATGTTATGGCTGGCTCAGCTTGCCCTGGGGGTGGGGCTAGTGCAGCATGTGGTGCCAGGGACTGAATTGTGGTCCCTCTGGTTGCCTAAGCTTGCCTAAGCAGGCACGTTAAACAGCTGAGCTATCTTGCTATCCCCTATTTACTGGGTCTTATGTCCAATGCGAAATAGCTAGACTCTAAAATCCAATATGCACTATGGCCTTACCTACATAAAATCTCAACTATAAATGATCCACTTCTGTGATTTTATTCTGCTACTATATTGCGCACTGGCATTAAGATTTAAATACCAGCATGCTTGCTGAAGTGTCATCATGCTTGATGTTAGGCAAAGGGATGCGGATCAATGCAGCATTATTTTTATTTATTATTATTATTTGTCTTTTAGAGACAGAGTCTTGCTATGCAGTTCAGGCTGGCCTTGAGCTCACTTTTGTAGCCCAGGCTGGTCTCGAACTCTCACTGATCCTCCTGCCTCAGCCTCCCAAGTGCTGGGATTACAGGCATATGCCACCACATCTGGCTTGCAGCATTATTTTTAAAAGCAAAATTTTATCATTTTTTGTGTTTTTATTTATTTTAAAACTTTATTTATTTATTTTGGGGGACCGGAGTTCAAACTCATGACTTGGCACTTGCCAGGCAGGCACCTGTGCCATGGAGCTATTTCCCCGGCCCCTATTTTTTTTTAAAAAATCTCTTAAAAAAACAAAAATTATAGAGCTAGAGAGTATTATTTGCTTTATTAAGAAATACACATATGACTTGGTATTCTGTAGGGACTGGGTAAATAAATTATATTATGTCCATATATTAAAATATGTTGCTGTTAAATATCTGATGGATCTACATAACAATGTGAAGTAATTTTCAAGAAATAAGGTGAAAAAGCAAGTAATGTAATATATTCTTACAAAACTAAGATAAAGGGCTTTGTATATGTGAAAAAATAACATATCTGGGAATGTTACAAATGACTATTAATGATTGGAGATATGGGTGATGATTTTCCTTTATTTCCAAAATTTTCTTAGGGCTTTTATAACTTGAAATGGAATACTAAGGGTTTTCTGAAATAGCTGGTCAGGAGTAATTTGTTTGGTTTGAGATTTTTAGATAAAGATCTCTGTATCTTCTTATTAACTCATGAAGTACAAGGTAACAGGATTATTTTGGGCTCATTTATACCATAAGTTTTATCTTTCACCTTTCCCTTGTGGTGCCTTCTCTGTGGCATGTTATAAAATTTCTGTCACCTATAGTTTTCTTTTTCAACTTTTTTTTTTTTATGGAAGGGCATACGGGGTGTTAAGTTCTCACTACTAGATTGGACTCATAGTGATCCATCTATTTATACTCTCCCAAGAGCTGGGATTATAGGCCCATGCCTCTATTCTCAGTCTCAATTGCCATCTCAGCATGACTTGGGGTGGGGGGGGGGGACGGGCTGGCACTGCAGGCCTGGGGATCAAACCCTGACCCCATGAGCCTGCTTGCAGGTGCTTTAGTCCACTGAGCTATTTAGCCAGCCCTCACCTAGTTTTTGTGCCAGGTAAATATTTAGATTTATTGATTCAAGCTGTTTGAAAACTTGAGAGATGAAGTAAAGTTGAAGAATCAAATACCCACACATTAATAGAAGGAGATTTCTTAACCTCTTCCTACACTGTTGAGTTCTGGTGCTACATATTTGGAAGGGCATCTGTCCTGCTCACAGATTTCCTTGCCTCTGTTATATTCAGAAGCTTAGTGCTGAGATTCAATTGAAGTGAATTCAGTTTTTAGAGTATTGAGTATGTCTGTGAATTATCATATAATTATGAGAAATTTTGGTTTCTGATCTTCATTGTTACATTTCCCAAATAGCTACACTCAAGAGAGAAGAGTGAGTTCTAGAGATATTTTTAGTTTAGACTGAGAGATCTTAGCTTGTTCATTCCTGCCAGTGATTTCTGTTTAGCTTCATGAAGAAAACAAAGCAAATAGGTGCTTTTCTAACAGCCTTAACTTGTGTTATTTTTAGAGTTATACTTTCTTTGTTCCTGTACTTCTGACTCATGACAACAATTTGATTCTACTAGAAAAATGAAGTCAGACAACTTCTACAACAAAGGTATCTACCACCATTTTGAGAAGCCTGGCTGTCAAAGTGATGAAATCTCCTGAGTACCCTTGTTATTTGTAGTCTGGGAGACTTAGCTGAACTTTAGAATCTTTATCTGCTATTGACTTTCTTGGATATTTGGAGATTCTTCAAGGGCAAACCTGGTCCCTGCTTTTTACTAGCAAGACCTAGAGAACTGCTTTGAGTTTTGACTGAATGTTGAATTTCTGCACTAGGGCTTGGATTCTTCTTCTTCTTCTTCTTCTTCTTCTTCTTCTTCTTCTTCTTCTTCTTCTTCTTCTTCTTCTTCTTCTTCTTCTTCTTCTTCTTCTTCTTCTTCTTCTTCTTCTTCTTCTTCTTCTTCTTCTTCTTCTTCTTCTTCTTCTTCTTCTTCTTCTTCTTCTTCTTTTTAACTTTTTCAGTTTCTTGGAATAATTACAGAAATAAATTACAAACTGTTTACTTTGCACAGACGAAAAGGAAATGATTCTACATTGATTACATTTTATTCCAGGAAGAGGCAAATTGTTTATGATTCTAGCTTCCTTAATTGGCATCTACAGTAACTATGGCTTATCTCCTAAAAAATATGATTCATTAAAATTGGAGAAACTTTTTATTTATACATATAGTTTTCCTGTGCCTGTTGTGATGCTTTATTCCAATTACTAAGTAATCAAATTGCCAAGTTATGTTTGCAACCAGTTTTCTAATTAGTTTGCAACTGCAGCTAATTTTTCTATGAAGCCACTTCACAAGCCAGAAAAAGTGTCATATGTTTTAACTGAATGGTTACCTCGGATCACAGTTCTGTTGATTTTTTTTACCTCCTGTTTCTGTCTTTATGTAAGACTGAGAGGTTTTTCTACTCTTTAAACTTTGCCATCTCCCTCCCTCCCCAGCAGGTTGTCAGATTCCTAATGGGGAGTGTAAGACATTTTGTAGTCAGAACTGCTGATTGATTTGAAAATTATATACCTTTCTTTGTAAAATTTGGCAGGCACCGCAGCATGGTGAAAAGCAACCTGAGTTTTGAAGTTGGGCTGAGATTAGAATCTTGAGGTACTAATTACTAGTTACTTTATCCAGTGTTCTAGATGTTTACATTGGAAATTATGCTTTCCTACACATAGTTGCTTCACATGTAAAATAGGTGTATGATTTTTACCCTGCTAGGGAGCATAAAGCCAGAGAGAATACACAACATGGGAGTAATACCAAGAGAGAATATGGGCAGGTGTTGGCATCTACAGTTTTCCATTTGGCCTTTAATCAAACAAGTGACTGTTAAGTATCCACTGTACCCTCAGTATCTTGTAAAGGAAGTCTTCCAGATGACTTCTTAATAAAAGCATGCATCACAGAATATTTTATTACAGTAAAAGAGTAATTAATAGTTTATCATCTAGCAAACTCTCTTACTGTATGTCTAGTTATCTATTATTTAATAATGATGACTAATAATTGTTAGGGCACCCATAAGCACAGAGCATCTTTCCAAAGGACTGAAGACAGGATAGTCATGTGATTTCATTTTAAACTATTTTTCTTATGTTCTTATTCCTTCAAAATCAGAAACACAAAGGATTGGGTTTTCTTTGGGCACAAGCAAAAAGTCTACAGTTTAACCCTGTGTTCTGCATTTATTTATTTATATATTTATGTATTTATTTATTTATTTATATTATGGCCAGCTCAGCCTGCCCTGGAGGTGGGGCTGGTGCAGTATGTGGTGCCAGGGATTGAACTGTGGTCCCTTGTGGTTGCCTAAGCTTTCCTAAACAGGCACTTTAGACCACTGAGCCATCTTGCCAGCCCCCTGTGTTCTGCTTTTAACAATGACAAATACATGTAGAAATGTCTATTGACCTGAGTATCCTTTTTGTATAGTCATGCCAGCTAACCAGCACACTGAAAATTACTAAAAACAATGTACAAATGAACTGTGTTCGTTATTCAGTGCCTAGCTCTGCGACTTTCTCATCTAATCTCATTTAATGGTAACTCACAGCATGCTGGAGATGCAGTCTTCTCCCATTTCACACATGCAGAGGATAAGGCAGATCGTTCAGTCTCACAGAATCCAGACTTGAAGTCTTACTGAGGTACAGTTCTAGACTGTAGCTCTCTGCAGCACTGTTGGCCTGTGGCCAAATCCTTTTTGTCTGAACGTTTCTAGGCTACAAAAAACGGATGACACCTTGCTCCTATTAGTGTTATGCATGTCAAGACTGTTCCAAGTGGAGGGGAAAATGCTGATACTATGGTGCACCACACTGCTGAGGTGGAGGGGCTAAGAGGCCACACCGTTAGCATCGCTGTTGAACAGACAAGGAGGGATCAGGACCGTGAAAGTCACAGTGGGAGTCATTTCCTTACCTCAGGGCCAGAGTGCAGGGACGGAAATGGTGAATGTCAACTTCAGTAAAGAAATAAAAGCAGAGAATGAGATCGCTTGCTAATCTCTGCAGAAAGGTAACTAGCAACATTAGCCTGTGACTGGCGAGCCTGCGGATCAGGAAGACGACCCTAATGGTGGCAGCTCTAGACCTGTTCTGTATGCAGCGTGGGTCTCTCGCACCACTGCCCTCATTTGTCAAATTCTGTGCTGCATCCACAACCAAAATAATGCTATGGAGCAGCTCGTTTAAATTTGGCTGAGCAAAAATTACTATTATTTTTAAAAAATGTATAATTGAAGATAACTTGTTAGGATACATTTGCAAGCTGTTTTACGTCAGTTCTCAGTGTGCAACGCTGCTTAATTGTTGAGTGTTGTGTTTCAAGGATCAAAACTCGGATTTGAGTCATTATTGCTGTCCTATTTGTTTCTTACTTAATATCCAGGGCTCAGAGTCTGAAGAATGGGGATACATGTACCTCAGGGGGTTGCTATGGGGATTACACGAGGAAGATTGAATTGCTCATACAAAGAAAATACTAATTATGTAAATAGGGCAATCAAAATGACACTTGGTTCACGAGTTCTCAGGACATAATAATAGAACTCCATATCTTTTAATTCAAAACTTAAAACAGCTAAAGCAAATGTAACCAGCAAACATCACCAGGAGACAGAGAACAACAAACAAAAAGATAAAATTATGTTAAGGCAAAGAAAGTGAGGATTTAGCAAACCCAAAGACAGAATGTGAAGCTGAGGCAGCCAGCTGTGTTTGAAGTGGCTCTTGGGCTCCAGGGATGATTTGGGCAGAAGCAGCGTGGGGTGCGATTTGATGGAGCAGCTGCTGAAGCGCTGCTGTGGAGATGCCTCAGGTGCTGTGGTGGGTCACACATGGTTCCAGGTGGAGAGGCTCTGCTTTTTAATTATGTCAGTGACTCCTCCAGAGGACATTTAGGGTGCTTGCAAAGCCAGATCAGCCATGCTTTGTGTATCACAGTCATGAACACACAAGAGTCCTCAGACTGCAAACGGCCATAGTGGAGTGTGGGAAGTGGGAGCTCAAGGGAAGGACAACAGAAAATGCTGCGGAGTGTGTTATGGGACATACAGTGTGGGCAGGTGCAGACCTCAATTTGAGCAAGAGAAGGACCAAGAGGTCCACTCTAAATGAAGATATTAATATAAAAGAAAAGTATTTTCCCAATGAGAGTTTTCTAAAACGACAACAAAATAGTCTTATAAGTGATCAGAAACTAATACTGTTAGTAAGCTGGTTTCCTAGTGTAAATGTTTGTGTTATGCTTCCTAGCACAGAGCTTCACACACAGTAGGGCTCACATGTGCTCTCCTCTGTCTCTTCATGCCTTTCTTATCCAATGAAAATTTCAGAACTTATTAGGGACCCAGGTCACAGTGGTGACCTTAATAAGGCACATTTACATGACAAAATATCTTTTGATTTAAACTTACGAAAAATGTCCTGAGTAAGATTTGTGGACCCCTTCAGGGTCAAGGAGAACGCTTGTTCTCACAGGACTTGGAAGTTTGAAACATTTCAACAAATACAAAAGAGTGGGTTTTCTTTTTTCTGTAGTAAAGGCAGAAGAAGTTTGTGGACTTGGCCTTCAGTTTTATGAATGGGATGTGAAAACTCCCACTTTCCTTTCCCAGAGGCTCTTTCAGAGAATAATTCCAGTTCTGTTCTAAATCTTTGCACAAAGCTGATAATTTATAATTGCTGATTTGAAATTGTGATTTGACTGTATAATCTCAATCCTAAAGCGTTTCAAGTTCTTTTTGGCAACTGCACGGAGTTTCTGTGCTCCAAAATGGAATGTTCAGTTTACTTTCTTCTTTAATTATAGGGGTTGCTGGTGGTTTTAATCCCACGAAAAGAGGTAAATTTTGATCAAAAGAAAAAATCCAGATGGTAAGATGGGATACACAGTGAAGAAAGGCAAAATCTTGTGGAATGTCAGGCTGCAGCAACTTCAAATTGAACTCCTGTTCTTAATTCCGTCAGAACACTGCTTGCTAGTCAGGATTTGTTTGCTTTACTCTGATTTCTAAGAGATCACACTCCAAACTTATACTAGAATTTACAATGACAAAGATCATCTCTTTTTACCAGATGACCCTTAATTTCATATGAAGGAAAAACTTTGATTTAAATTTTTCTTTTTGAGTTTATAAACAGTAAAATTTTATATCTCACATTTCTAGAGGTTGGGAGCTCTAAAACCAAATTTTTGGTGTCTGGTAAAGGCCACTTTTGAGCTATAAATAGTGCCATCTAGTCACTTCCTCCCATACTGGGGAGTCCTGTGTATTTTTTTTTTTTTTTTAATGTATTTAGTACAGGGTCTACAGGGTCTCACTATACAGATCAGATTTACAGTGATCCTGATTTTCAGCCTCCCAAGCGCTGGGATTACAGGCGTGAACCACCACACCCAAACTCAGTTGCTGTCCCAGTGTGCCCTGGGGGCGGGGCCTGCGAGGCATGTCCAGGATTGAACCTCAGTCCCTGAGCCTGCCTAACTCTGGTCCCTGTGAGAAGTCCTGTATTCTTATCTGTACAGTCATCAATTTTACCTGACATGTGACATTTTTTATTAGTATTTACTTTTGTTTAAAAAAATAGCATCTTTGTTAGCATGATATTTGCCCCTGATTGCTTCTTAGGAAACACAGCAACATCTAAACTCATAGCAAATGGGAAGAGGTGCTGGGAAGCTTCCAACTAACATGTGAGTCTGGGGAGTTTAATCTCCCTGTGTCTCCTTTCTAGAAGTCAAGCAGAGATACAGCTAACCTGGAAACCAGCTGGCTGGGGAGCAGCAAGAACCACCTGACTGGGTACAGCTGGACTTGCAGAGCTGAAGGGGTCTTGGGAAGAGCTGGCAAATGTTTGATAACTCTAGCGGTTTAAAGCCTCAGCAAATAGTGCAGCAAGGTCATTGCCTTTGTCTAAACTTCTACCTCTGCCCCTTGGTGGTTGGATAATCTTGGAAAAATTATTCCACTTCTCTGTACCTTGATCCTCTCGCTTACAACATGGTGGCATATAATACTAGTTGAGTGATTTCAAGTATTAAGTAAATACTTTTAAATGCCTGATAAGGTATTGCACAGAGTGACTTTGTATATTTACAAAAGAAAATCCCAGATAAAGGGAAAACTGATATACTCTGTAGCATGGGTTGATAAACTATGGCTCAGAGGCCAAATGTGGCTAGTTCTCCATCTTATATAAATAAAATTTCATTGGAAGCCTGCTATGCCTATTCATTTATGCCTTGTATATGGCTGTTTTCATGATACAACAGCAGGGCTTAATAGTTTCCTCTAAATATTGATCATATAGCCTGCAAAATCTAAAACTTTATTTGACTCTCTGCAAATAAAGTTTGCAGGCTCTGAACTGTAGTCTACTTTCTTTTGCACTGATGCATTTCCTTTGTTCCATAGTAGACTCTCTGCCGCAAATCTGGCAGAAGTACTTCCAGCTACTCTTTCCCTGCCCTAATGCGTGAGAGTCTGTAGGTCATGAAACTCTCATGAAGCAGCACATTGTGCCACCAATGAAGCCGACGGGCTGTCCAATGTCACAGAATGAATTGTGACTGGATCTTTTGTGGTAGTACTGTGGACCATTGAGACTAATATGAAAATGATCTCCTGAGCATTTATGCAAGATAATTTCATTTCAGAGCTCATAAACAAGATCAGAGTTATGTGGTTTAACAAAAGGTCTCCTTATGTGGACACCCTTGCCAAAACCATGATGAAATCCTGAGACATGGCAATGTTAATGTGTACTTTTAGAAATACATGTGGCAAACAGAGTTGAGTAGTCTATTCATAAATACTACTGTTGCTATTTGAAGGCACTTGGGAAACATGGACAGATAATGCAAAAGTAACTTCCTTCACTACGAGGTCCACATCCAAGTAAATACACCCATACCAAGGGCCTGGCATTAAATTAGTTGATTTTCTTTTCAAAAGTCTTGTATTCTATAGCACACATGCAGAGACATGAGTACATCTATTTCTGACATCTCCTATGTTTACGTGAATCTGTCCTTGTTACACTGCATGCCTATTTCCAATAGCAGGTCCTATCTGGGGACAGAAGCCGTAAGTGCAGTGCTAAGTAATAATGGTTTTACACTAGTTTGAGACTAAAATTTTTTTTTTTTTTTTTTGTCTTTTTGAGACAGGGTCTCACTATGCAGTTCAGGCTGGCCTTGAGCTCACTTTTGTAGCCCAGGCTGGTCTCAAACTCGCACCAATCTTCCTGCCTCAGCCTCCTGACTACTGGGATTATAGGTGTGCACCACCACACCCAGCGGAGACTAAAAATTAATTCTGATTTATTTACCAAACTTTCTAGGTAAGTTTAAAATGAATATTTTTTGATACGAATTGAAAACACTAGACTAAGTTGTGATTATCTTGTAAACTGGAAAAGAATTGCTAGAGGAAAATGTATACAAATTAAAGTTCTTAAGAGACAAGCAGCCACTCAATAATGCACTGAATGTTAGGGCCTTACTTTGTGTGTGTGTGTGTGTGTGTGTGTGTGTGTGTGTGTGTGTGTGTGAATTCTGGGGATTAAACATTAAACCCAGGACATTGTTCATGGTGTGTAAGTGCTCTAGCACTGAGCTAAGTCCCTAGCCCTCGGGGCCATCAGTGACCAGTTTGATTCAGCATTAACTTGTTTAGAGCAGTCTTTATGCAAGGCACAACCACGCTTCCTTATGCTGTTTAGATATAGTGGAACCATAGTTCTAATACCTGCCTATGAGATTCAAGTAAAGATATTTCAAGTTTTTGATTCTCTAAAATAATACATAGAATATAAGTGGTTAGTCACCAAATACTGTATTGTACTATAAAATACATATTATATGAAACGTTATCTGTGCTTAAGGGAAGCAGGTCAGAACAAGACAGTTTTTAACCTTTACAGATTGGCAAAGAAAAATGTTTCATGATAGATGTGAGGAGAAATGACTGCTCTTACACACTGTTGGTAGAAGTTTAAATTGGAAAGAATTGGGCTGGGGAGATAGCTCAGCCATCTAAGTGTCTGCCTGGCAAGCACGAGGACCCAGGTTTGATCCCCTGCACCATGTACCACCTTGGCCCTACCCCAGGCACACCCAGCTGGCCAGCCTCTGAGATGGTGCGTGGTGGTGCATGCCTGTGATTCCATTACTGGGGAGGCTAAAAACAGGAGGATCACTAAAGTCCAAGCTGCATAGTGAGAACCTGTACCAAACACATAATATTTTTTTTAAAAAAGGGGAGCAATTAGGCAATACGTGTGTAAACACATTTCTTTGACTCAGCAGTTCTACTCCTAATTTCATGCTAGTGATATTCTAACAAATGTACAAAGACATATATATATATATATATATATATATATATATATATATGTATGTATTTATAGTAGTATTGATATAAAATTCAAAACTGGGACCAAGAGTCTATCTCACTTATGAACTGAACTGTGTCTTCCAAAATTCATATATTAAAGTCCCAAGACCCCAAACCTTAGAATTTCACTGTATTTATGGATATGACGTTTAAAGAGATAATTAAAGTTAAGTGAGTTGTTAGCATGCAGTCCTACTCTGATATAACTGCTATCCTTATAAGAAAAGGAAGAGGTAGTAGAGGATGCGTTGCCATTTAATGTTTTAAAGGACTTGAACAAAAATATCACAGCAGCCTTTATTTTACTGGTTAGATTCTCAGAAAGACCAAGGCTTAGACATTTGGAACCTAGAAAGAAAAAGCATGCTGTTTCTTAAGGAATCAATTTTCATCAGAAATGATTGGTTTCATAGTTATTTATGAATGTTTAAACTAATTCCATACATGATATAAAATGTAATACTATAAAGAAAAAATGAAGTAGTAAAGAGGGAGTTTAGGGATGCTATTTAACAGAGACTTGGATTTCAGGCGAACTCACGGACTTTAAAACTATATTAATGATAGGATCCAATTATCCTAGAGCTTGAAAGCATGATTTTTGGAGCCAAATTATATGCTAGGCTTCTAGCAGCAATCAACGGATCTGTTCATATTAGATTAATTTGTGGGGAATGTAATACAGGGATGAGAGGAGAGCTAGTAACAATCTGGTGGTTACTGCCTGGCTTGAAGGGATGAGGCCATGGGGGTGGGGTGGCTCCCTGAAGGCTGAGGGAATGAGTGGTGTAGAGAATGCTGTACTGAGAGGAGCAGGACCTTCAGCTGAGGGACACAGAAAACCTGGGGCGATTGTGCAGGGAGGGAGCCCAGAGAACAAGCACCTACCTCCCTGTCTTGTTCCTCTGTCTCATTTCCTGTCTCTGCTCACCTTAGTTGAAGCTGCTGGGGTCTGGAAGGAAACCACACCAATAAGGCAATTCGGAGAGGCCCACTGTCTGGCACGGAGGTCAGGGTGGAGAGTGACCCCTGATTAGAAATGCACTGCCAAGGACTCTGTGTAGCTCAATAACTTTCACTTGAACATTTTGTTTTGTTTGCTATGCTGGTGCTTTCCCAGTGGCCACATGGGCATGAGTTGGCCTGGTGTTTTAAAGTGGGTATCTGGAGGGGAAAATGAAGAGGTCAACATAGCACCATTCCAAATTTGTCTCACAGCCTTGCTGTCCCTTAGCCATGTCCCTTTGGACAAGTTACTCAGTCATCATACACTATGTCCTAATATGTAAGATGGGGTCAATAATATCCTAGCGGGTTGTTGTAGGGATTAAGTGAATTCATTTATGTAAAGCCTTTGGCATGCTGCTTTACTTAAAGAAATGACCAATCAGTGCATTTCGTTGGCGTCACAACCAGCTCCCCCACCATTATCTTATCTAATCCTGCAGAAACATGTAGTTTTGATGACTGTCTGTTCTGATCTTGATCTTTCAAGGATCAATTGACTAAGAGAGCTCATCTAAGAGCCGCTTTGACCTTCAGAAGAAGAGAGGCAGCGTTCTGTTCTGTCCTTGGCCTAGCACTCGCCCCAGTCAGCTCTGTCTTGGAAGCCCCAGTGTGATTCCTGTCAGAAGTCCCACAGTCAGTGCAATTTGGTTACAAAGCAAAATCTCTTCCTCTTTTTAGTTTTTCATTTTACATGAATATATATTTTCAGAGGATAATAATATTAGTATCTCTTGTCTAGTTATGAATTCTGGAGTGTCCATGAGACACAAAATGCCATCATATTTAGGGAAAGACCAATCAGTCAATAATTTTTGTTTGTCTGTTTGACAGTGAATTGCTCACTGTATAGTCCATTTTGGCCTCAAACTCATGGTATTCATCCTGTCTCAGCCTACTGAGGGCTGGGATTTTAGGCATGTATTACCATGCCCAGCAAAAAAACAATCTCTTTAGTTACAGTTGCCAACAGTATCCTCAGGTTGGGAAAAATTACGTGAAGTTTTTCTGGAGCCTACTCATGGGCCATTCACTTTCCTTTTGTTTATTTTATTTTATTTGTCTTTTTTTTGGAGATAGGGTCTCGCTATGCAGTTGAGGCTGGCCTTGAGCTCACTTTTGTAGCCCAGGCTGGTCTCGAACTCCCACCAATCCTCCTGCCTCAGCCTCCCGAGTGCTGGGATTACAGGCGTGAGCCACCACGCCCGGCAACTCCTTTTGTTTATTAGTGTGATGTTTCAAAAATATTCTTGAAAAAAGCACTTGTGGGTCTGAAAATATGAAAGTAGAACAGGTAATTCCACTGAATTGGGAAACATTATTTTCTCAACAGTGTATACAGGTTTCTTCCCTGAGAAGGTTGGTGCATGAGGGAACTTAAGAGCAGCTTATCTTCATAAATTGTGATTTCTTGGGTTGTACTTATTTTTTATCATAACAAACAAGAACCAAAAATCCCGTTTTGAAATGTAAAGTTAGAAAAAAAAAAAAAAAAAAAAAAAAAAAAAAAAAAAAAAAAAAAAAAAAAAAGAGCTGGCCGAATAGCTCAGTGGATTAAGGCACCTGCAAGCAGGAGCAGGGGCTAGTAGGGCCCGCCTCTGGGGTGCACTGAGACTGGGCGCGGTGGTGTGCCTTGTGAGGCACAGCTCTTGTGAGGCTGTAAAAGGGTGGGCCACTACGAGTATGATCTAGTAGTGAGACCTGACACCCTGTAGACCCTTCTCTAAAATATGAAAAAAAAAAAAAGAAAGAAATGTAAAATTAGCCTGTGAGCAGTACGTTTTAGCTACTTGTTGGCTTCACTCTATTTTTCCATGAGAGGCATCAAGCCCTATTTGTGTTTCCTTTTAGTTTGATTCTCCGCTCATGCTAAGCAAATGGCCCTCACTGAAGTTCGATGAGTGTAATCAGCATGGTAAGTATTTCCATCTCCATGCTTTGAAATCAAGTACATCTTCAAGTTCTTACCTACTCATCAGTGTAGGCAGTACTGTCACTCCAAGATTGTCACATCTGCCTGACTCTAAGTTCTTGTAAGAAGAGCCAGGAAATGCCAATGATGGAGTTGTTTTACTCTAAAGAACAACACAATGACATTTTAGAAACAGAGCCTCTAGCACCTGACATTACAGCGTTGTGATCATCACAGGTCTTTTCTGGAATAAAATCTAGCATAGAGAAGTAAACCAACAGATTGTGAAAAAAAAATTAATTTTGATGTGTCTATGAAACACTGCCTTAATTATTTCAAATAATGTTCTTGGGAAAATATTTTCTGTTTCTATAATAATTAATGTCAATGGTATAAATTAATTACTTTTCAGCGTAATAACATAGAACTCTATGTTGCTATTAGGACATTGTCATCACTTCTTCGATTCTGATTCTGGAGAAGAGATTTTTTTTTTTAACCAGCTCTTTTTGTGTTACCAGAGCCCATTGGCAGGACAGAAGCTGCATTTGAGCTGTGAATACAGAATTAGATTAGGATTCACCCTCTGTGAGGCTTTAACATGGAGTGTATGAGGCTATTGGCCCTGAGATGGTCCACATTCAGAGGCTGGCGATTATAAGTACTTGTTAGAGAGCCCCAAATTTCTATGGCATTGTCTCAATCATTTTTTTCATTGCTGAGATGTAATACCCCAAACCAACGACTTAATCAGGAGAGTTTGTGCTGGCACTTCGCTTGTGGAAATTTCACTCCATAGTTGGCTGCCTCCAAGGCATGGCAGAGGAGAATCAGCATATAGCACAGTCCAGAAAGTGCAGAGAAATCAAAGGAACAGAAAAGGATGGCAAGACTTCCAGGCCATGTCCCTGTGCCTCACCTCCTCTGCCTGACGTCATCTCCCAACAGCAGGTTTAGCTATGAACTCATCTGTGCACTAATCCTCGGATAAGCATCACATCTCTGATCGAATCACCTGCTCCTCAAAGCCCCAATGATGAGTGCATGAGGCCTTGGCGGGGGGGGTGGGGCATCTTGCTATAAATCCCAACAGGCATCAGTGTCCCCAGACCTCTGTGTACTCCTGTATACTACCAAAAATTCTCATAACATTGTGTGTTGGGAGCCACTGTTAGTGTGAGCCCAGATTTTCCCTGCTTTGAGAAGGGGAACTAAAAGTTGAGTTTCTTTGAATGTTACCTTTTCTCCTTATTAATACTGCTTATGAAACACACTGATCACTTTCTCTGCTTAAACAGTTAATGTTGTCAGAATGATGTGAAAAGAAAATAGACATTAACAAGTGTGGATGGCTATCGTGGATTTCTTTTTCTAATAATTCAAAACACTTTTTATGACATATAACGGTTTCATATAATATTGGATTTTAAATAAAATCTTATGTCAGTTCCTTTTCTTCTCCCTCCCCCACCACGCATATGCACACACACACACACACACACACACACACACACACACACACACACTTTCATAGCCATGAGCCAAAGAGGAAATCAGCCTTGTCCTTAGACACAGTGGTGGTTTGGTTGACTAAAAACCTGAGTACAATCTGGATCTCATCCAGTGTCAAGGCACAAGTGTGGAAAATCAACTCCAGAAGAGTCTGGGGGCATTTCCCTACTTCACCAAAGGCTTTTTTTCCTTTTTTTTTTTTTTTTTTAATAATGGAAATCTATCATAGTAATTCAGTCTTCAAATTGCGAATTGATTTTTTTCCAACAGTTCACTTGTAAGCCTGTTGTTAGGGCTCTGAACTCATTTTTCCATATAAGCAATGTTATAATGTTAGTTCGTTCCCACGCTAGCTCCTAAGAGCTTATTTAACACACATGCTGCTTTAAACTCACTAGTACTTGAAGGGTCTTTAGAGATTTTCAAGTTAGTAAAACTGTTAAATTGTACAGTGGATCAGAGAGGCTAAGTGACTTGCTTAGGGCCGGGACTTTCTGGCCAGTGACCTTTTCCCCTGCAGTGTAGTTTATAAAATTGGGCCACTTTTTGCTCTTATGTTTCTGAGAAGGCTACTTGTGAATAAGTATGTATCACTTTAGCACCTGGAAGATGCTTGTAGATACAAACAGAGATCTTGTCCCCATTTTTAGAGTAAAAACTTGGCAGCTCCAAGAGTTAATCTAAGCTGCCCAAAGGCACACGGTTACTAAATGCAAGACCTGGGACTCAATCCTGGCTCTTCCTGGTTGGAGGCCAGTGTTCTCCTCACTAACTTCTGGAAGTGTGTAGCCCTGTGGGTGCCACATTGGGGCACCTGAGATGGGGAACAGCGGGTGGGTGGGTGGGGCCTGCAGGTGAGGATGGGTGGCATCTCCCTGGAGAGAAGAGAGGAGGAGTCTGGGAGAGAAGACTGTTGCTTGAACGCCTTAGGGTAGTATCCAGGGCCATGAGGTGAGGTTGGCAGTTGGTTGAGTCTCAGTGATAGGAGGTTGAGATAACTGCAGGGTGGGTAAATTGTGTCTGCTGTTCTGTGTTCATGTCACTTTTCCTGAGGAATGTTCTATAAAGGGCACTTTTGCATTCATAAATCATCTAGTACATGCTTGATGTTTTAATTAGGATATTGTGTAAGCCAGGGTCCCCTGGTGTAAGTAAGCAATTGTTAAGGATTGAAACTAAATCGTTACATTATTGAGCAATATAAACTAATACTTTTACTAAGTCGCCCTCTACAGCTTTATAGATTTTGATTTCTACCTTTTTCTTAGAAAGAAATGTTTGTGAACAAAAAAAGAAACTTTTCAACCTGAAAGAAAAGTTGACTTCAGCTACAGACTTAATGAGGACTTGGTATTGTTTATGTGCCGTGAATGTGTCTTCATCATATTCCATGAAACGGAGAAAAAATTGTCCAGGATAGCACACCTTTCCTGACGCAATGCTGAGGTGTCTGCCTGGGTTAGGGGTGGGCGTGGGCCAGGTTAGCTCCTGAAGATTCCTCCTGCTTGTTCAAGAGTAAAGATGGAGTCAGATTCCAGTCTATAGCTGGGTAGATGTGGGATGGACAAAATCAAGTCCGTAACAGCAGCCTGTGGCCTGGAGACTCCCGCAAAATTGGAAATGGTCCCAAGACAACATCATGTTCGGTGCCATGTGCCACATTTCTAAGTATTGTGTCATGTGGGAATTTAATTTGCATTCCTCAGGGCTTAATTTTCATTGTGAGGGGTCTCTTTGCTCACTGATGCTTTCAATTTGTTTCCCTGTTATTGCAAAATGTAGCACTCAGAGTTGCTGACCCTGTGCATGTCAGGAAACAGGGGCGAGGGCGGGGGACCCCATATGGCAGGACATGGGACTAATGTATGACATGACTAGAAGGCTGTGTCTACCTTCCTGTATGTCGTCTACTTCATCCTATTTCTTTGTCTCTTTCTTTTTTAACTTACTTTTCTTGTTCTGTATTCCTTTTTATTTGTCTAGCTCTTGTCTTTTTCTACCTCATGTCTTAACTATTTTGTTTCTTTTAAAATATGATCATTTCCTGTTCTCTCTCCTTATTCCTTGAGTGTCAGAGTTCTTTCCTGTCCCCCTTCCATAACCTGCTTACAGCTACTGACTCTTTTTTGGTTTACTAACCTCTCTTTTTTGTCCATAACATTTCTTGAATTTGATCCCTTATTTATTTATTTGAAGTACAGGGCATTGAATATAGGACCTTTGCACTAAGCTACATCTCCAGCACTTCTTTCTTTTCTTTTCTTTCTTTCTTTCTTTCTGCTTGCAAGGCAAGCACTTATACCACTGAGCTACCCTCTTAGTCCATCCAGCACTTTTTATTTTATTTTCTATTTCATTGTGAGGTGGGGTCTCCCTGGGTCACCACACTGACTAGGCTGGAGTTGACCTTGTGATTCTCCTGCCTGTGCTCCCAAAGTGCTGGGGTTATAGCTGCCTACTATACTGCCCACAGTATGACCTCATCTTAGTTTTTTTTTTTTTTTTTTTTTTTGGCAGAACAGGGGTTCAAACTCACAACCTTGCACTTGGCAGGCAGGCACTTGTGCCACAGAGCTATCCCCTTGGTTTGAAATACTCTTTTTTTCCCCCAGTACTGGGGAATGAATTCAGGACCCTATGCTTGCCAGGCAGGCACTTATTCTACTGAGCTATCTCCCCAGTCCTGACCTTAGTTTTAATTGCCTTGGATTGTAAGAACAAGGCTGACTCTAAGCTTATACTAGGCTAGATTCTAAAATGTTTTAGGGAATAGAAGGTATTTTTCTAAATCTCCTAGCCTAGGGTTGTTGAGCCATCTCAAGACATTGGCAAAAAGGTAGAATATAAATTCAAAATATTTGTCATGTTTGTATTATTAGCACTGCTGATAATAATTCTATTTAGTGAAGAATTTTTCCTACCTTTAAGGTTTTCTAGTAAAACATGTATGTTTTCTGTTGTATGGAATATTGGGGGAAACATGGACTTTTAAATGAAACATGGATTTTAATTGGATCTCTGCCCCTAAGTGGCACTGTATTGTAACTAAGTTATTGTCATGATTTATCATTATTATTATTATTAAATATCTCAGGCTCACAGAGAACTAAATATTAGAACATCTGCTTACCTACTATTTAGCTTTGCCAGTTCTTATCATCTTCCCATATTTATTTTAGATACTTTCTTTTTGTTAAAGACTAAAATATTACAGCAATTACTTATTGCTGATTTGGAGTGCCTTCAACCATGAAATAGATCTAGTTATATTAATAGCCTTGGTTCATGAGAATTAGCAGGACATATCTAAACAGTCTATCATATGGTAAGCACTGAAAAAACTAGTTTCCCCCAGTCATGAGAAAACAATTTTTAGTAATTTTTCAGACCCCATGCAAATTTTTAAAGTGTAACAGAACATAATTTGTATAATAAGAGAGATAAGATGACATACTTTTACTGTCTCTAATTAGCCCCTAAACTAGCTTTTGTTATTATAAAAGTAAATATGATAGCTCTACCATTGACTTAGGGACTTATGCCAGCATTTAATATATCTTTTTTTTTTTTTAGAATTTAATATTTCTTTTTTTTTAGAATTTAGTATTTCTTAAACTAAATTTTTCAAGAGTTAAATTTTGACAAGAATTTGAACCTTCAAGTACCAACTAATTCCTCATTAAATGCTCTCTGAAAATAATATTTTCCAGTCACTTTATTATTTGACTGGTTTTCCTGACACATAGGGTTGAAACGCCTTCTAGATGAATTTGCCAGACGTTCAGTTGGGAAGCATTTCTTTTGGTAGCTGCTGCAGCACCTGCCCTAATAATAAGCTGTTGTCTGGGCCAGTGGGACAGTTGTCCCAGGTGAGAGAGTGGCCCATTAGGAAGAGTGGCCCATTAGGAAGGCTGAGTTGCTAGGAAGCCTAGGAGAATCGTTGCCTAGAAAATGCCATGGCCATTTGAACCTAGCTGACCAGCACAGGCTAATCATAATCTACTTACATTTACTGAGTGCCTACTAAGTGTTGGGCACTATTCTATGCATTCGATATTTGGCAGTAAGTGAACAGCCAGAAATCACTGTTATCATGGAGCTTACATTGGGTGAAACTTGCATGAGGAGTGGAGGATGAAGAAACATTGCATAATGCAAATAAGTACATTTATACCATGTTAGAAGGCAGGAAATGCTGTGCAAGGGGAAGTGGTTAGGAATTGCCATGTAGGGGCAGGGCTTACAATGGCTGTGGGCTAAATTGTGTGTTCATTGCTTTGATAGCCATGTGTTGAACAGTCACTCCATTTAGGCAGTGTAGTAACACATGGTCCAAGATCTGAAGTGCTGTGAAGCCCAGTAGGGCATCATATGTCTGGCAGAGTGTGCGCAGGTGTGACATGGAGGACGGAAGAAGGGATACTACATTTCAGCTCTTCTAGGGTCAAGGAAGGATTTCTGGGCAGAGGAGACAGTGCCCAGTGATGACAGAGTTGGAATCTACAGGACCTGTCTCCAAGTTGGGAAGGATGGAGACAGGAAGTCTTCCACGAGGTCTGGGTCCTGCCTGAAAACGGGCAGAGGTGATTCTGTGGATGGCATCTGAGGGCACGGTGTAGGGGTGGGTTTGAAGCTAGACCTAAATGACCAGATGTTGATGTCAGTTTTTCTCTATTATTTTTCCACTTTCTTTTTTTTTTCTTTTTTAAAAATTTTATTTAAAGAGTAAAAATAGCAGAAACAAGGATAGAAAAACAGTGACAAGCAAGAGTACATATAGTACAGAATTTCAGAACAAGAACAAAAAATTAGCATTGGAGCCGGGCGTGGTGGCGCACGCCTGTAATCCTAGCGCTCAGGAGGCTGAGGCAGGAGGATTGGTGCGAGTTCGAGACCAGCCTGGGCTACAAAAGTGAGCTCAGGACCAGCCTCAACTGCATAGCGAGACCCTGTCTCAAAAAGACAAAAAAAAAAAAAAAAAAAAAAAAAAAAAAAAAAAAAAAAAATTAGCATTGGCTGTATTACATATTTTTATGATCAAATCCATTTAGATTGATAGATACAGGTATGTAATATTGGTCAAATAATTAAACATTAACACTTTCAATAAACCTTAATTTTTAAAACTCTTCCAAATGTATTTGTATTTAAGTCACTCTTTTAAAAAAATTTATAGGGGTTAATTTTTCCACTTTCTTTTTCAGTGTTCAGTGCTATCTCCTTTATTCATCTTACTTAGGGTTGAATTTGTTCTTGTTCCTAGATTCAGGTGGATGCTAAGATTTGAGACATTTCTTCTTCAACTGTCTTTTAGTGCTATAATTTTATGTAATAGACTTAGTGGCATGCTCTGGTTCTCCTTCCCTGCGCCATGGCTACAAATTCTCTCCAGTCAGCATCTGGGTAAATCACGGGCATTCTGCCTCATTTCTTATCTATCAGACATGATTGTTCTTTGTCACTGGCATTCAGAACCACCTGTTTTGAGAACCACTGTGTCATGTGTTTAATCTTTTTAGATATTTTAAAGGTAACTAAATTTAGGTAACTAAATCTAGTCAGATTTGCCCTTATTAATCTATCACTTGTGGGAGAGAGGGTCTTAAGATTTTTAAGAAAATGTGATCATTTATGAGCATGGCTTGGTTCACTTTGGAGTCTATTATTATTTCATACATTTTGTATAATATAAAGTAGGCCTGGCATTCTACTTCCTGTCGGGCCGCGTAGCATAGTAGGTAAGTACTCAGACCTCATTCCTCTCTATGAATTTCTGATCGTCTTGTTTCTTATGTAATTTGCTTGTTTATTTACCTTGTGTCCCTATCCCTCCCTATACACACTTTGAAGAAAAGGATTTTTGTCTGTTAGGTTTTTGCTGAGGCTTACGCGCTGGCTCTGCCAGTCTTACTGGCTAAGACGGTCTACATAACCTCGCTGTGCTCAGGCTCATCGCTTATAGAGACAAGAGCACCTGGCTTAACAGGTTATGGTGAAGGTTGACTATGTTGAGGTATTCAAAACACTAGAAACAGAGCCTTGCGTGGAGTAAGTCATTGTTATTAGCAATGCTACTGAGTGACTCTCCATGAAGACTGGATGGTCACGAGAAGTGATGGTACAGGCTCTGCTCTTGCAGCTGTTATAAGCCTGTTGCATTTAAAAGAGAAGAGGGAGTCATGGGATGTGTCGGTCTCTCAGCGTAACCTGGGGATAAGTACAGCAGGAATGTGGAAAAGAGGCTAAAGAGCTGGGGCAGGTGGTGGCCCATTGCCTGACTGGCAGATGACCCCAAGAGTAACAGTATGTCCCATCAACTTGCCGAGGAATCAGCGTGGGTCCTAGTGGGAGAGTGGGGATTATAGGGGGAAAATGGGACAAGAGACACGTGAGAGGGAAACAAGACAGGATTCTGATCAAGTCTTGTTTATTCAAAAGGACGCTCAGGTATATATATATATAGGGTGCGGGAACGAGGTAATTTCCGCCTGTGACATCAGCATGTATCCTAGGCAACGGTGGCAACCCGGAAATACGTCAGCAGGTATCCAAGGCAATGGGGGAGGATTTAGAGCATGTGATTTATGGGAAAATAGCAGGGGGGTAGGAAAATAGAAACCTAACTAGAGGCTATCGCGAGATGAGGCTGTCGCAAGATGATGATGTCATCACAAAAGGGACGCCAGCAGTTTGTGCTCCCACTAAGGTAGGGGTGTTTCTTTATACCTTTGCAAAGTTAGAATCATGTGACACAAGGTTGCCTAGTGACTAACAGCTGAGGTTGGCCAGGCAGGATTTTTTTTTAGGACAGAGGTAGCTTGATTGCTTTAGGCAATGAGGTCTAGTCCTATTCTCACACATTTAACCAATTTCCCAGCTCCCAGTAGCTCCCAGCCAGGGGTGAACATTGAAACAGTCATCTTTAATGCAAATATTAGCTTATTACCAGATATAATAGTTACATAATTTCCAAGTAAAAGAAATTTAGCTTTCTTAGTTTGCTGAGGCTGCCATTTAATAACATATACACAAACAGACTTGGCAGCTTAAACAATAAGCGTCTTTTTTCCCCACTGGAAGCTCTAGAGGTTGGTTGTACAAGATCCAGGTTGCAGGGCTGGTTTCTGATAAATGCTATCTTCTTGGCCTGTAGATGGCCATCTTCTTACTATAGCCCTATGTAGCCTTTCCTCTGTGCTTGTGTGCACAGAGAGATACTTGGGCATCTCTTTCCTTATTACATTTATTACATCCTATTTGGTGAGGGTCCAATCCAGGGGACTTCAGCTAACTTTATACTTCTTTAAAGATCCTGCCTCCAAATATAGTGACATGAATTTTGTGTGCCCACAGCTCAACTGTTACAAGTTTTGACTAATAAATAATAACAAGGCTCTGATAACCCAGAAGGATATGGAGTGAAGTGGTATGCTTTTTGAATCTGCGTTTCTTTATATGAAACATGAGGATGTTTTAAATCCTTGCAGCCAGATGTGTTTTGAAATTCATATTATTTTTTTGTTGTTGTTTGGTGCAGCATGTGGTAAGTTCATTATTTTTATAATAATAAAAAAGAAAAAAAAGTGCACACACTCCCAAGTACATAATATATTTAACCTTCCTACACAGCTCGGAGTGAGTACCCTCTAATCAAACACATTAAAACCATTTGACAGCAAAATATGAGTGTTTCCCTTAATTGAATTACTATAGACTATTAAAATTCTGTGTTGGTTCAGGTCGGGATTTGTTGTTAGAAGAGTCTCCTCTGTGCTTAGGAAATAATTTTGGGGTGTTTATTTCATTTTCTATTTTGGAATTATTGATACCTTTATTAGAATGTTTTGGAGAGGAATAAATACATGAAGTACCTGATATGTAATCCAAATTCAATAAGTTATTACTGGTAGTATCAGTGCTATTAGTCTAATGCTGCAGTAGAAACCCAGTGGTAGTTACTGTGGGACTCTAAAATGGAAAGGTTGTTCAGAGTGTTCCTGTTCATGGGCACTCAGGCCTGGATGAACTATAGATTATGTTTTAGGGAGGGTTTGGAGGAAGAAAAGGTCCTGGGATTCTCAGGGAGGAATGGGGACAAAGGCCATGTGTGTAGTGGTGGCAAATCTAACTCTAAAGATACACTGGTTCCTAAAATGCTAGGAGTGATTTGAGACAGATACTTCACAAGGATTTTAGAATGTGTGTGGCTGTGGAAAGCACCAGAGATTGTATAACAGAATACCTGGTTGGATTCTAGCCTACTGGCCTTGGGATTGCGAACAAGTGACTTAATCAGATTGTAGGTTTATTGGCAGTAAAATGAAGACAACATGGAGGCTTCGTCAACCTTGCTTGGCTGATGTGAAGTTCTAATGAGAGAAGGTAGGCGGAGGCATGTTGTAACACTTGGTAGTGCTGTCTTGTGAAATTATTTTTTTCCTTGTCTTTTTGGCAAAGAGATCCCAGGTTTTCTTTGAAGGGTAAGGAGTTAATTATAAGGTACTAATCTGAATTCAAAAGGAACTTCTTTTTCATTTCACACTAAACTAGTATTTCAGCCAGAAGTAGGGAGGGAGATTTTATCACTGAAGGCTGTGTGTGTGTGTGTGTGTAGCTATTGTGAGGGATGAACTTCTAAAAATGAATAAAAGAAACAGAGATTTCTGATGCTAGCCACTTGACAACTAGCTCATCCCTTGCAATACATCTGTTTCTTTCTTGTTGGAGTTTTCATTTATGTCAATTAATTGATTTTTTTTTTTTTGTCTTTTTGAGACAGGGTCTCACAATGCAGTTCAGACTGGCCTTGCACTCTGTAGCCCAGGCTGGTCTCAAACTCACACCAATCCTCCTGCCTCAGCCTCCCGAGTGCTGGGATTACAGGCGTGCGCCACCACGCCCGGCTAATTAATTGATTTTAATTTATACAAATCAGACTAATAATGTAAGTATTTGGGAAACAGTGAATGCTTGTTGCTCTGTACATCGAAGATGTAAACCTGGCTTTTGTTAACTTGGGATCAGATTTTTTTTCTGGTTGCTGTGTCATCAGTTTTATTTTAATCCTAATTCTGTTTCTCATGCTGCCTTTGCTCTAATAAGCCCTTGAAAGTGAGCCTCCAGTGCCCCAGGCAAGCTAGCCTGGTGAGGTGGCAGGAGTAAAGGCTTGTCGTCCTCAGACCTGGCCTTGCATTCCAGCCCTGCTGCTTACACAAATACTTAAGGCATTACTCTTAACTTCATTGTCCTAATTTGGGAAGCGATTGCCTACCTCTAGGATGAATGGGATAATTAGCTCAGAACAGTGCTCAGCGTAGTCAAGTTATTTTTTTTTTTTGTCTTTTTGAGACAGGGTCTCGCTATGCAGTTGAGGCTGGTCCTGAGCTCACTTTTGTAGCCCAGGCTGGTCTCGAACTCGCACCAATCCTCCTGCCTCAGCCTCCCGAGTGCTAGGATTACAGGCGTGCGCCACCACGCCCGGCGTCAAGTTATTTTTATTATTGAAAAACTTTAGAAGTTGACTCCAGTTTGTAGCCTACAAGCTATGAGAATCTAGGCAAGTCCCTTATCATTTCTGAGCTCTCACTTGTCTTGTAAGACAGAGGATAACAGAAATACCAATTTATGAGGTTCTGAAATTCAAAGATAATTTCAAATAAAACTGCAAAGTAGAAGGTACTGGATATCTGTAATGCTGATTATTCAGTGGCTTAGTTTGCAGCTAGGAGAGACCTGGTTTTAAATCTTAGTTCTGCTACTTAGCCTTTTTAGGCCACTTTTTAAAACTTCATCCCCATCCCCCCATAAAAAGGCAAGATAGCATCTTCCTTGCAGTTTTTGTCATGGTTAGAGAAAATGTCTGGGAAAATCTAGCACTTCCATATAACTGCTTAGTAGATGTTGGAATTAATGTATTTATTGTATTAATAATTTATGTCTCAGCTTTCCTAATTCTTAATTTACCAGAAAATACCCAATATTTGAGAGACATGATTAAACTTAAATTATTCTCATTTTAAAACTGTGCACATTGTAGTAATGGAAAAAAAAATGAGCTCTTGACATTTAGCTCAAGGAGTCGGTGAGGTTGGGCAGATGTCACCCGGCCTGAAAGTGCAGTGGTAGGAAGCAACTTTTGTGCCCAGAATTCAGTTTTCATCTTCACATCTAGAAGAGGCTTAATAACCTGAGTCTCTCAGCCTGCCAGGGAACTGAGCTGAGTTTATATGTAAAGGGCAAACTTTAGAACGCGAACTCTCGTTTTTTCCCCTTAAAATATGGTTTGGACCATGTTCTTAAAGCCAGAAAATTAACTTGTATGCAACCCAGAAAGTACAGGATGGGATAAAGTTGGTTTCGGTAACTCAAACCTGACATTTTCTAAAATTTGATCCAATTAGACTGAATTCAGTTATATTTGGAAAACTTGAACAATTTTCAAAGTTTTCTGTCTTCGTGTATATTCAATTTACATGTACACTTGCTAATTTACATGTGCAGTGTTTTCTGACTTTCAGTTTTGTAGGCCAGCTTGCCTGGAGGAGTTAGAAAGGCATTGAATGATGCTGTCTTGGGATGTAAGGGGAAGATGATTCCTTTATTTGCAATGATGCATTTTATCAGCAAAATTATTATAAAGTGATCTTACTAAGTCATTTCAGAAACAAGACAGTTAGTTGAAGAACTTCAGTTTCAGAAAACACATTGTAACCTGAATGATTTTAAGCCATAGATACCTAACCAGATCTCAGCTCAATATATAGCACCTAAACATAGGTATAGTAGTATATTAATATATAGTATATTAGTTTTCTAAGGCAGCTGTGATAACAAGTTTTAAATGACAAAATTTATTGTTGTACAGTTCTGGAGCTCAGGAATGTGATATCGAAGTGTTAGCAGCCCAGGTTCCCTCTGAAAGGACTAAGGAGAGCCCTGCTCTGTGCCTCCATCCCGGCTCTGGCAGCCACAGCTGTCTGCTGGCCCCACGTCCCATCTTCAAGTCATCTCCCCTCAAGCGTCTTTGGATCATCTTCCTTCGGTGCCTGTCTGTTTCTGCGTCCAGATTCCCCCCACTTTTATTTTTTTATTTTTGTCTTTTTGAGACAGGGTCTCACTATGCAGTTGAGACTGGCCTTGAGCTCACTTTTGTAGCCCAGGCTGGTCTTGAACTCGCACTGATCCTCCTGCCTCAGCCTCCTGAGTGCTGGGATTACAGGCGTGCGCCACCACGCCCGGCTTCCTCCCCCCACTTTTAAAGGTACAAATATAGGATTAGGGCTCATCCTCATGGCCTTATTTTAACTTAATTTTCTCTTCAAGACATATTGACCCAAAAGGTCACACGCAAAGGTCCTAGGGCTAAGACTTTACCATATCTTTCATGGGGGATACAGTTCAACCCATAACAGTGAGTTCTGAATTTCTCACTGAAGAAAGCTCATAAAATTTTCAGTGTTTACCTTACCCACAGCCAAGAAACTCACTGATTTTATCTTCCTCTTCAACGTCTCAAAAGGCATGAAGCATTCACAAATTCCAGTGGCTAGTTTTTCCAAAACTAAGAATGCTGTTGATGTGCTGTGCTTATTTTTATTTTGATATTCTAAAGAGGAGAGTAACTGAGCGATCATGCTGTGCTATTTTCTTAAATGGCAATATAATACATTTAAAGGCATCAAATCATTAAAAATTTTTAAAACTGAAATCTACTTTTGTGTTTTTTTATTCTAAAGAAAAATAAGCAATAAATGCAATGGTATAAAATTTCAAAACAAGATTGTAGGAGAGTAATGATGGTTAGTACATTGCCTAGTGTTATATTCAAAGTAGTTGAACTTATTACAAAATATAGGCATGAAAAATTGGTCAAACAATATAGAAACAAACTTTTCCTTTCAGTGGGCTAATAGCAATTAGTAGTATCTTAACTATATTACACACACACACACACACACACACACACACAATTTCTCCTTTTCCCTTCCTTCTTTTCTCCTTTCTCCCATTTCAGTTTTTCCTTCTTTTTGAGCATTTTGTTCTCATTACACAATATCTGTTGCACACCTTGGGTCTTATTTACTCTTTCAGCTTCTTACATTAGGGAGACAATACAATGTTTATACACATAAGATTGATTAACTCATTTATGAGTATGGACTCAAGTCACATTCATTTCCCTCTAAATGTCTCAAGTTTATCCTTCTTTATATCCATTCTTCAGCTGATGGACACTTGTGTTGTTCCCAAGATTTTTCTGTGACAAGTTGTGCTTCTGTAAACATGGGAGTACATATGTTATTTTTGTTTTTTTTCTGAGACAGGGTCTTGCTATACAGTTCAGGTGGTCTTTAAACTTGTACATAGTGTAGGTTGGCCTGAAACTCTTGGCAACCTTCCTGCCTCAGCTGTGTGAGGGCTAGCATTATAGATGTGTGCTACCATTCCCAACTTCAAAATGAAAATTACTGTGAAGTAAAGAACTGAGAGGTTAGTTGTATGTACACATGATTTAATGTTTACAGAGTTGGCAAACAAAGTAAGTAAAAAAATTACTGACTTATATAAATACCTGTGGCTACTAGAAAGGCAGATATGCAGTAAAGTTTCCAGAGGCAGAAAGTTTTATAGGAAGTCTGAAGGTGGGAAGAGAGGTACTTACATTGAAATTGGAGAAAGTCAGTCTGTTATTATTACTACTACTACTACTACTACTACTACTACTACTACTACTACTACTATTATACATTGGTACAGTGTCTACAGGGGTACAAGGTCTCACTATATAGATCAGACTTGTAGCACTACTCCTGTTTTCAACCTCCCAAGTGCTGGGATTATGAGTGCATACCACCATACCCAGTCTCAATCTCTGTCTCAGTGCATCCTGGAGGCGGGGCTGGCAGGGCATGCCCGGGATCAAACCCTGGCCTTTGCATTCTGCCTAAGCAGGCATGTTAGTCCACTGAGCTATCTGGCCAGCCCTAGGAGAAATCAGTCTAAAAGGGACAAGGCATGCAAAACTTCAGACACAAGAATAGGCATATTGGTGGACTTTATCAGCAAATATTGAAAGTATTGACCATATGCCTATGTTCTATGCACTTTGAATAGAATATGAATGTAAACATTGCCCTTCTGAAGCTTACATTCTTAGGGTGTGAGTGTGTGTGTGTGTGTGTGTGTGTGTGTGTGAGCATGTGTGTATGCGTGAACATATGCAGTGATGAAACAAAATAAGTAAATGACAGTATTTTGGAGGATGACAAATACTTTTGAAAAGGAAAAGAATGTATGATAGAGAAAAGAGGACTCAGAGAACTGTGGAGGGGGGGAGCTGCAGGATTACAAGAGCATTCAGGGCAGACTCACTGAGAAGGCAATAGCTCTGCAATGGCTTCAGGGAGATGTAGCTCCCCAGGGGCAGTGCACTGTGGGAAGAGAGATGCTCAGATGGCCTGAGGAAAGAACATGTGGAAACATTTAGAGAAAGGGCAGGTTTGAGCAAGGGGAGAAGTAAGAAGTGAGGCCTGTGTGAGGACTTCTGTTTGCATCTGAGGTAGTCATGGTAGTGTTCTGTTTTAGCAGAAGAATGACTTAGAATCACTGGTACTTCAAGAGGATCTCCTTGGCTCTGTAGGAGGTGAAGACAAGAGCCAGAGGGACCATTTTGGAAGCCACTGGATATCCCAGGTGAGAAATAATAATCCTTGATTAGAGTAGTGGCTATCAAAGTGGAAGAGAGTGGAATGGGTTCTGGATATATTGTTCCCTTGATGGTGCTCTTAGAACCAATGGTTTTTTTTTTTTTTTTAATGGATTAAATGTGGAGCATATGTGCCAACAGTAGCACTAGGGCTTTTGTCTTGAGCAGCTGTTGCATGGAGTTGCTGTTGGCTGAGAACTGGGGGCCTATGGGGCAGTATGTTTGTGGTATGGACATAGACAGAAACCAGGAGTTTGGCTTGTAGTGTGTCAAGTGTGAGATGTCTATTAGAGATCCAAGTGGAGGTGTTAAATAGAAAGTTGATAGAACTTCAGAGTTCTGAGCTGAAAAGGTAAATTTTGGCATCACTGGCACATGTAGTTTTGATGTGCTGTCCGTGGGAGTGAGGAATGACAGCCAAGAGAACCCAGAACTGAGTCCTAGGACCTTCTAGCATCAAGGGGAGAAAACAGGAAATGACACTGAGTAAGATTAGCTGAATAAGAAGTAGCAAGAATAACAGTGGATTTGTCTGGCTATAATAGAGGTTTAATAGGCTATTGGTATAGGATATGGGATAAATAAAAGGTTCAGAAATTGGGCACAGAATCTAGATTTCTTAGATATTGAAACTGAGATATAAGTGGATAGAGGACTTGTGTGACCTGGGTGTAGTGGTGCATACCTGTAGCTATGACTTTAAGGCTATCCAGGGCCAGATAATGTAAGGTTAGCTTGAAGTACATAATGAGACTGTGTTTTAAAAAAGAAGAAGAAAAAGGTAAAAAGAAAGAAGGAAGGAAAGAAGGAACAAATCCCAGTCCTTTGGTTCAGCTACAATCTAGAATTTCAGGAGATCTGAGAAAATTTTTCAAATGTGTAAGATTTAGGATATGGACTTTATTCTATCATGGAATTCCTTTTGAGAGGCAGTTTCATTCAGAGTATTCAGAATAATAAACTTTGGACTGATAATAAGTTTTATTGTTGGATGGTAGATTTTAAAAAAGCTTTCAAATGGACAGCCGCACAGCAGGTCAGCATTACTTAATGGGTTGATAAGGAAGAGACTGCAAGCTCACAACTGTAGACTTAAGGATACTTTCTCAAATACTGGTGCCTACCCCATGTGGCTTAGTTTTTGCTGTATTATCTGTACTGCTTATTGACCTTTGATCCATTGAAGAGTTGAGTTCTCTTCTTGCAGCCTGAGCTATGAGATTAAAAAAAAAAAAAAGCTTTACTTCAAAGGAGACAAAAGTAATATCTTTTGAAATTTAAGGGTGATATAAAAATATATTAGGAAAGAAGACGTGGAAATTCAACCACATTTCACAGTGAAATGAGAATTGGAGGAGTTGCTTTGTTACCTCTCAAGACAAAGAGACCTTGAGTATGTCTTCCTGAGCCTGAAAAAGTGCTGGAGCCCTATGCAGAATTTTTATTGATTGTTATTTGTGGCTGTGGGTAATTGCTGACCAAATTGGTGTTTCAAAGAAATACTAAGTGTTGGCATTTAATAGCTTTTGAAACAGGCTTTAAGATATTTTGGGGTTCCATTTTCTTTGTTGCTTTTTTGATCTAGACTCTTGAGCTTTTTCAGAACTGCAGCAGGAAATTTAGATTTAACCTCAAGAGTCAGTGTTTTGTCTTGTGTCTCCTCTAATACAACACAGATGTTAGGATGGCTATATTTTACTCAAACACTTATTGAATTTCTGCCCTACTCCTTTCTCTTTCTAATGGGAAACAGTCTAACTCCAGTGTTCATTAAACTCAGAATACAACTTATAATCTTGAGTATGTACATGGAGAGAGGATATATTTAGGCTGTTTACTTAGATTACAAACCCTTAAATTGAGGTAAAAATCTCCCCTAAGAAAAAGACATGGAAAAGCAAACAAAAATATGAAAAAATGAAAAAGTGACCCTCCTAAATGTCCTGATTTTGACTAGTAGGAGTGTCGGTTCATTACTTGGAAAGTCTGTGGTATAGGTGAGATGCCACTTCTTAATGCTCTCAGTCTAAGTTTACAGTGTCCACACTTTTTTTTAAAATAATTTTTTATTTTTATTTTATTTGTTTTCTCGTTTCAGAACTTTTGTTTGTTTATTTATTTATTTTTATGGCCGGCTCAGCCTGCCCTGAGGGCAGGGCTGGCACAGCATGTGGTGTTGGGGATCGAATCGCGGTCCCTGCAGCCACCCAAGCTTTCCTAAGTAGGCGCTTTAGACCACTGAGCCGTCCTGCCAGGCCCCAGTGTCCACACTTTCTAAAGGCTGCTTCTCCTTTGAACATCACTGTTTCAGAGAATACCACACATCATTTGAATAGCTGAGTAATTTATACATTGCTGAGTTTCAACTCTGTGCTGCTGATGCTGCTCCTTGCAAGGTTGTCTGGTCCGAAGAAGATCTGGTACAGAATGGAACAACCTAGTAGTTCCTTTGTCATACTGTCACATTTGCTTAAAAGTACTGAATCAACCATATGCAGAACTGTTTAGGTCAGTGGCAATTCTATATGTGGAAATAAAACCCCTTCACAGTGTGGATGCATAATGCAAGCCTACTTCTGTCGTCTATGCGTTGTTTCCTTGCTGGCCTGGCAACCTGCACTGCTTCAAGTAGTCTAAACGAATGCATCACAAAGTATATTTGCCCCCCACTTAGAGTTCTCTGATTGCAGACACCCTTGTTTGTTTGTGTTACCAAAGAAAACAAACACACAGCTGTGTTCTCAGACCAATTACTAATTTGTTTACTCTGACAGTTATAACTAAACATGCAATAGCCAGAGCTGTCTGAAGAGGGAAAGAGGGCCCCTCCTGGGATGTAGTGAGTTGTCAGCCAGTGCACTTAGGTGGCTGGTGTTGGTGGGGCACGCATGCGCGTGATTCTGTGGCAGGGAGCTCATACAGAGACTCATGCGCTGCATGGCTCCCTACAGCTCCTAGGTGCTCTGTTGGTGCATTGGATTCTTTTCTTTTAGGATGGACAGTATCTGGAGAGATGGATTATTAAGTCAGCAACTTGAAGTTGTATTCAAATCTGTTCTGCTATGCACCACTGGACCTGCTAATTGTGATACCTGTACATTTGGCTATTGTATACACAGTCAGCAGTACGTAGCAGGAACATTTAAAATTATGTATTCATTTTGTGTTGACATTTTCTTTAACATTTCACATTTTTATCGTGTGCTCATTATGAATGCTGGGCATTACTCTCACTTCAACAGCACATATTCCAAGACTGGAAAAGGGCTAGGGACATACCTCAGTAGTCAAAGTGCCTGCTCAGCAAGCACAGGAGTGAGGTTATATCCCTGGTACAAAATGCTGTGCTTGCCCAGTGCCACACCATGCCAGCTACCAAAACTGGGTAAACTGTGTAGCAAGACCCTGTACCAAACAAACAAACAAACAAATAAATGATTGAAAAGGAAAATAAAATTGGAGAAAAACAACAGAAATACTGGGCACCTGGTTTTTTTTTTTTTTTTTTTTTTTTAAAAACAATCTGAGTTAGCTGGTACTTCTAAAGTAACATATATAGACTGAAATAACACCACCACTGATTGTTAGTGGACCTACTACTGCTGCAGGAAGCAATTTAGTGTAGCTAGTTAAGAACTATATTTCTTTGTAATAAGTCAATAAAATAGTTCTGTTAGTTTTACTTTGGTACAACTTATCATTGTCAAATTATAAAAGATCTTCATTAAATGTGTTTTTTTTCCCCATGCCTGCCAGATTAAGTCTTTACCTAGTTTCGTCCTTAGACTTTGTACAGCATTTACATACAAAGTTAACCTAGAAAGGTAGAAAAGAAAGTACTAGATGAAAATATAACAAGCTATTGGGGCCTGGCAGGATGGCTGAGTTGTTTAAAGTGCCTGCTTAGGAAAGCTTAGGCGGCTGCAGGGACCACGGTTATATCCCTGGCACCATATGCTGTGCCAGCCCTGCCCTCAGAGCAGGCTGAACTGGCCATAAAAATAAATAAATAAACAAAAAAAGTTCTGAAACAAGAAATAACAATAATAATAATAATAATAATAATAATAATAATAATAATAAGCAAGCTATTTGGCCAGAATGACTTGAATTTGAAGCTCAGCAGTGAAATTCACTTGGACTGTGGTACATTTTTCAATTTCTTTGATTCTTTGGGAAAAGATACCAGGCCTCATAAAATTCTGCTTGACATAGGTTCTGTGTCTGATGAGAGACATCCTTCCTGGGAGGGACCATTTCTCCAGCTCAGCCTCTGACATTAAAGGAAGAAGGAGTAGTGAAGTAGCTTAAAGGCAACATCAGCCCTTCTCACATCTTTTTCTCCTCTGTGTTCTGGGCTTGGATCTTGTGCAGTGGGTGGGAGGAGGTCAGAGGTGGGAATGGAAAGGGCAGAGAGGTGGGAGACTCAGAATGTGCTCACCAGTGAGGAGCTTGATGTTTTTGTGAGATAATATTTAGCTCAAATATTCCTGCGTGGCAAGGATGAAAACCTGTTAGACTTTGGAGAGCACATCACTTAAAAGTTTGCTAACACACATTGTATTGTATTTCTCTGTAGGGTTTATCCAAAGAGAACCCGAAGAAAGATAGTCTTTTAGGAAATTTTAAGCCCCTGGGTGCTTTGTGTAACTTGACTAGCATTTCAAGAAACAGAGTGTAATAAATGGGGCCCTGGGACAGCTGTGGTCTATTACTCAAAATCCTGGAAAGCTGGGATAGGGGAGTCCCTGAAAGCTGGGACTCCAGGTGATAGGTGGCAGCTTCACCTGTGAGCTCTCGGTTTGTTGCTTTCTCCCTTGCTTCGAATGCTATTGGTTGACCCCTGGATGAACCCAGTTATAGGGAAGGGACAGAAGTTAATGGAGATCGTGGTCATGTTCGTGACTGTGCACATGGTCCTCCTTGGCTGAAGTGATTATGCATGAGATCACGCTGACTACCCTGAATAAAGCTGACTTGCTTCAGGGATTCATTGCTCACTGAGGGCCGAATCTCAGTGAGTCCTCTGAGCTACCTTAATCGAGTCTTCTCGTCATTCCTTTTGGCACTGAAACATAACATTACAACCGCTGTCTGTATGCTTGCTTTCTCACTTGGCTCTCTTAGTGACCTTCCCTCATGTGACATATTCATTTATCAAGTGACACAGACAGTTTATATTTATAACCACTCTCACCTTCTCCAGTGTGACTGAAGATTGCAAGGCCTCTAATATCATTTCCTTGGCAAAGGTTCTTCTTCCAAATAGGTCATGTGAATCCTCAAACCAAACTTGTTTTGAGTAACTTAGGCAGCTTCTATATTGTATATGGCATAGTTCTCTTATCTTTTCAAGACATCTCAAGGTGTCAGATGCTGGCGATAGTTGCTGTTATTTCAGGATGCTCTGTGCTTTCAGAAACTTAAGTTTAGATTTTAAAATCAAAGGCTTAGAATCTTTTTTTTTTTTTTCTTTTTGGCAGGACCGGGGTTCAAACTCATGACCTTGCACTTGCCAGGTAGGCACTTGTGCCATGGAGCTATCTCCCCAGCCCCTAGAATCTTAGGTTTAGATTTTAAAATCAAAAGCTTAGATTCTATATAGGTTGGTATATTGAACTAAAGAAATAGGGATTTATAGGACTTCAATGTAATTCCAGTGACTGAGATGAGTAGACATTTAAGTTTACTATGAGAGATATACCAAAATATATTCTATGGGTTACACTGATTTTTATAACTAGCTCATCATGGTATCACTAATAGATTTGAATTAGTTTAGGTGGTACAAGAGATGATACGCTTTAGATTTCCACGGTGGCATAAAGAAGACCCCTGCATGTGATTGCTTTGGTCAGGCACACTGAATCAGTGGATGGCTCTTCTGCTGCTTGGCAAGCTGTCGAACTTGGCTGGCACCAGGAGAAACTTAGTACTGTTGGAGAACACCTGCAATTAGTGCTGGTTCATGTCCAAACCACTCCACCTGGCAAGGATATTGCTTGGAGTTCCTGATACTGAGCTTCTCAGGGTCAGGGGAGGCGAAGGACTGGACTTGGACGGCAGAGCACAGGGCCAGGGGAGACTAGGGGACAGCATCCAGGCCTGCACTCAGTGGGGCACCGGGCCACATGAGGAGCAAGCAGGAGCAGAGAGTGAAGACCGAGCTGAAAGCATCAGCAAGGTATCTGACCCCGATCAAGGGGCTCTGCAAGGGCAGGTGGGAGGCAGAGCTCTAAAGGGCCCTGGCAGAGTTGAAAACCCTGGCTCGAAGAGAACTGTATGTATCCAGCTTATGTACTCTGAAATGGAAATATGTGCTTTTACTATTTGCCCACAATATAGTGCATTAACGCAGTACATTTTGTAAAGTGGGGTGTGATTTTTTAAATAGTGGAAGTTAACAGTGAAGTCATTAGATGGTCTTGTGATTTCTAGTTTTATTTCAATAAATGATGATCCACTCATTTTAACTTGTAATACAAAGAAGCTATTGAAGTAGAGGAGTGTTGTCATGTTCTCTTGTCAGAGCCAAATCAAGACTACATTAAGGGCCAGCAATTGAAATTGTTTCCAAATCAGCAAAAGTAACATTTCTCTATAATTTTCTCATTCTGGTTCCTATTGTTTTCTGTGGAGACTGAGTGGTGGTTGTCATAGCAATTCATTTTCCTACATGGAACTCTGCTACTTGGACTTCCATGATTTGTACTGTATAGCAAGAAAAGATTTCTGCTCAGATCTAAATATTTCCTCTCAAGTGTCCAGAATAGATCTATCTGACCAGAATAGATCTTTTAACCATTAACTCATTGCCTTGATAGTTTCTGTTCTCTGGACTGTAGGATTCCATTGTGATGGATTAGAAAATAGTTTTATTAACAGGATGGTTTGAAGCTGCTTGGCAGTCCTGCTACCCACAGTGTTTCCTTTTGCCCTTGCCTCTGTCTTTAGCACCTTTAGTGGCTTTGCTTAAAAATTGAAAAATCTTGGATGGGCTTTCTTTTTCCCCCCCTCATCTTGAAAATTTGTCTTCCTTTCACTTTTAGAGTTTTCTCCCATGCAGTTTTTATTTATTTATTTTTTAAAAATGTATTTAGTACAAGGTCTACAGGGTCTCACTACACATATTGGACTTGTAGGGATCCTCCTGATTTTAGCCTCTGAAGCACTGGGATTACAGTGTGTGCCACCATGCCTGGTTTTCCCATGCAGTTTTCCTGGGTTGTTTTGACCTCACTATTCAATTAAAAAAATTATCTTTAAATAAGCAAACAATGGCCTAATTCTTTTCAAATCCTGTAGGTTCTCATACATTCTAGCTTTTCTGTGGATTTGATGTTAACTAGCAATTTTCCCTTGAATCTGTTGTTTTCTTTCTCTCTTTTGTCCATCTTCCTGTCATCCATTGGCTAGTGTCATACTGAAATACTTTTCAAGATCCTGCATTACTCTGGTCTCTGAGTGGGCCTTCTCCAACATCTTCTACTCCAAAACGTATCTGTGATAGATTGACAACTGATGGGAAGCTTGTAACACCCAGCTGAACTGAGCCAGCCTAGTGCTGCATGTTCCACCTGAGGGTTGTTGCCAGTGAGGTCAAAAGCGGGGCTGGGAAGTTTGGAGGCTGTTGACAAGCTGCTGGGAGCTGTTGGGTTCCTGAAGGAACTTGTCATGCTGGCTTTCCTGATGAATTTGGTTATTCTCATCATCGAAGGAGACTGAGACTTTACTGTCACTGAGAATGGCTATGGTCACTTTGGGAGAGCTCTGGTTCTCACTTTGGCCATCTATTGCTTCCTGACTCTGGAGAGGAAGATGGCACACTGCTCTGTCTCCTGAAGAAGTCTGTCACATTGGCTTTTCTGATATGAACTCAACTTGGCTGTTCTCATCATTGGGACCTTGTTTTCATTGAGAATGGCTGTGACTCTTCAGGGGAGCTCTGGTTCTTACTTTGAGCACCACTTGTCAGCTCCAGTGCAGATCCCTCAGCCTGCTAGCATATCTCTTTGGTTCAGACTTTCTAGTTCTCCTCAGCGCAGATCCATGAAACAGGCCTGGTAGAGACATTGTTGTGGGCTCTAGACCTCCAGGTGGACTTGGGAGAGGCATTGTTATGGGATCTAAATCTTCAGCTGCCTTCATGTAGGATGTTCCTATGGGATCCAGGCCCTCAGTTGGCTTCTTTGGTATTAAGTGTGTAGACAGATTACCTGCACTCTTTTTTGTATATGACTATTAAAAAATTATTCTGTAAATTCTGTGTCCCACATTGTTCCTCATGCAAAACCCCAAGCTACAACAGTAGCCCTTCTCCCTGAATTGCAGCTTGAATAGCTCCCTGGCTTGTCTTCCCTGTGGCTCCACTCATGTTTGAGACTCTGTTGGCCACTACGGAGGGATGATTGTGGTCACTTCAAATTCACACCAAGAGCACTCACCTCCACTGTACTTCAGTGTTCCCAAATACTTGTAAAACATCATCACTTTCAGTACTTTCCCGGCCATTCCTGGGTCCAGTTTCTTCCCCAGTTTCAAGATGGCTGTTTGCAACTACTTGAAGCATCTCAATTAAGACTGTTGCCTCTGCTTCTGCATCCTGTGGTATCATCCCCTATGCAAATGTGGAAATGACCTCTACAGCGATGGCTTTGCAATGGTTAAGTCAGTGTCCTAGAATCTCCAACAGATTTTTGAAACTAGCAGTTAATTGGGAGATATCTCACCCTGCCTAACTGTATATGCTGACATCTGTGAAGTAAGCAACTATATTGAAAATCACAGTGTATGACACTAAAACCATGCTTGGAAGATGGCTTTGCTTCTGGGAGTGAAAGGCTCCTAGGGACCACATGTTCTCTATCACAGTTTGAGAATTATCGGCTTAGGTGGGCTCCTAAGTCTTTTTGTTACTTTACATTTTATTTTTCTCATTCATAACCATTCAAATTTGGTTTTGAGGTCTGTACAGGAAAATCTCAAAATTAAACACTATCATATAGTTATAATCTAATATTTCCTGATGGAACTCAGTCTCCAAAACTTTGTCATGTGATAAATTGGTAGCTTTTTAAAAAAGCATAATGCTAAATATCCATACTCATGTGAGCTATTCTGTTTTCAGTTCTTTCTCTCGTTCCCAGATTTGTGATTTTCTGCAACATTAAATTTTTGTTCTCTGTGTTAATGGAGGGCAGAATGCATAGACAGGAACAACTCTGATGTTAAATTCCATACTGCACCTTCCTCTTCTTTCTTTTTTTTTTTTTTTTTTTTTGTCTTTTTGAGACAGGGTCTTGCTATGCAGTTGGGGCTGGCCTTGAACTCACTTTTGTAGCCCAGGCTGGTCTTGAACTCACACCAATCCTCCTGCCTCAGCCTCCCGAGTGCTGGGATTACAGGCGTGCGCCACCATGCCCGGCTCTTCTTTCTTTATTTGGTAAACCGCGTTATGTGATGTGCTCAAAACTGGTACATGTGAGGATCTTAAACATGTAGAAAAATTAATCCATCTTTGAATTGTGGCCTACCATGAGCAGAGACTTCAATGCCAGTGATCACAGTACAATGTGTTCAGAAATCTGACTCCTTCAGGAGAACCTGTGGCAAGGCAGAATGAGTTACTTCTCTCTTTTAAGATGATGGTAGGTGGCCAGAGCTTTCCATTCCCCTTTCTGTCAAAAGAAACAATTTAGAAGGTGTAGCTCCTAGATTTCCAGTGCTTTGTAGTAAAGTTTGTCACCGTCCAGTTAACTGGGGGAGTGTTTACTCTTCTGGGAGTTCATTGTAGATCTGAGGAGTTGAGTATATGACTAGTGGTAAACTGCCCTGCAAGGGGGTGGGGTGGATTCAGAACTAGAGAGGAACAGAGCAATACTTGTGGGGAGTTAAGAAGGATAAGGACAATCTCTTTGGTAAGTATCCCAGTCTCTGGAGAGCAGAGAAAGTGCTTTCTTTTTATATAATTATTGATTGATGGGTTGCTTTTGAGATGAGTCTTGCTCCAGAGTCCATGCCGGCCTTGCACTTGTGATCCTCCTGCCTCAGGCTCCTGAGTATTTCACATCACACTTTAGTTCAACTTGGATTGAGAAACAGCACTATCATCCCCACCTCCACGGGCACCGCTAATGGCAGCAGCCAACGGTGTGGCAAGCACCAAGGATTCTCTAAGCACGTGGCTAACCCCTTTGCAGGTATCATTTTATTAATGTCTCACAATAGCCTTATTTGTGGTACCTCTTATTTGTTGGTAAGTATTTGGGCACCTTCTTGTGTCAGTGAGTGTGATACGTGCAAGGGTTAGGATGGAGAGCCAAGTAGACATGCTCTGTATGGTTACCATATACAGAATTTACTAGTACAGAGTGTATAAATTAACTACAAGGTTTCACTACTAAGCCACAGAGGTGGTTATGTGTGACAGCAAATCCCTATGGATAGAACTATTTATTTTATTATTTATTTATTTTTTATTTTTGTGTTTTAGGGAAGGGACTACTGGGTGTTCAGGGTCTCACTACTAGATCAAACTCGTAGTGATCTGTCTGTCTACAGGCTTCCAAGAGCTAGGATTATAGGCATGTGCCACCACGCCCAGTGTCAGTTGCCCTCTCAGTATGTCTCAGAGGCGAGTCCAGCATGTCAGGCCCAGGGATTGAACTCCCAGCTCTGCCTGTGCTTGTAGGTGCATTAATCCGCTGAGCTATTTGGCCAGCCCTGTATATAATTATTATTTATGAGCATTTGTTACCAGGCATACAAATGGAGTACTGGTGCCATCCTTTGTTTCAGATAAGGAAACCAGTATTACATTTCAGTAAGTAACCCAGTAACCTGTCAGATATAGATGATACATCCTTATCTTCTGTGCTAGAAGAAGCACTGGGTGCATGTAGAAAGGGTCATAAATAGACTAGATACAGGGTCACTATTTTAGTCTGTTCTGTACTGCTATAGGAGAATTCTTAGGACCAGGTAATTTTTAAAGATCAGTAATTTACTTATGGATCTGGAGGCAAGGGAGTCCAAGAGTGAGGGGGCTTTCATGTAGCTGTGTCATCCCATGGAGGAAAACATCTTGTGGGTGGTAGAGAGCAGGAGGGTACATTTATGGCCTCAGAGCCTTTTATAGTTAGCATTAATCTATTTGCAAGCATGCTGCCCTCATGACCCAAAACTTTCCCATTTGCCCCACCTCCCAGCACTGTTGCACTGGGGATTAGGTTTCCAATACATGCCTTTTGGAGGGCGCATTCAAGCCATAGCAGTTGCCCGAGGGGCTAAAGCAGAGTGCACTGTGTGTGAAAGGAGCAATGGCTAGATTTCCATTGGACAGTCACAACTTGGGAATACAGACAAAGGTCTGTAGTGAGATTCTGTATTGAAAGTGAGTAGTTATGGCCAGTAAAATACATGTTTTAAGTTATTGCTTAAAGTCATTACCATTGAAGACATATGTCTAAAGCATTTCCCATTACTTTATTGTGGCAAAGAACCCAGGTTTTCTAGTCTTCATTACAAGAAAGACATTTTCAGGAGAAGGGAGTTTGGAGAAGAGAGCAAGGCAGGAAGACCAGGTGCTTTGACAGATAATAGTAAATGTTAATGAGCTTTTGCTAGCCTATGCTGCTTTGCTGGTCACCTTGACACACACTAGTTCAGTCATCAGTGCAGAGCGATGCTGCCAGGTAAGTGACATCAGAGCCCTTTCACTGGCTATATTTCTCCTTGCCTCTTGGTCCTCTGTACTGTTACAGGGCCTTTGGAGAGGCTGGGACTGGTACTTGTCTTCTCAGCCACTGCCCGAAAAAACTGTCATGACCATGGCAAGGGATACAAGGTAAACATACGATCGTTTGTTTCTTTTCAGGAGTGAGAATGTAGTGGAACAGAGGCAAACAAAGCCGTGCTTTCATCGTGGAGGAGAAGTTAGGTGGAAGCTGAGTATTGAATATGACAGGGACTTACCTGTGGCTTCCACCTACTCAAGAGCTGTGGGAGAACAGAGTGGGGAATCTTTCTTTTGAAAAAAAAAATTCATGTTGTAAATTCACCTTTAACCTATTTGGATTTATGATTTCCTTTCTTGTTTCATTTGGGTATTATGTAACCTCAGATCAAATAATTGAATGAGAAAAATAAATCAAAGTATTTGTCAAACTGACATTTCAGCTCATACATTTTTTAAACCTGTTGTTATCCTTTAAGAAAACAGCCTATAAAAGAATAATTTTATTTTATCTTCCTGCTTCTATTTCTTGGGTAGGAAAGTGATGCCTGCATGAGGGAACTGACCCTCAGGAACTACAGTTCTTGGGTTATGTAGTTTATTGGAAATCAGGACCTTTAGGATCCAGATTTCAAAAATTAACTAGCCTAATTCTCTCATTGTACATTTATGTCCTACCAAAGTAAAGTGATGTGCCAAATTTACTTCATAGCTGTTACAGTAGAAATGCGACTCAGTTCTTTTTGCATGGTGTTTATATAAAGTAAGAAGCTCTGTTCTTCATGACTGTTCGGTATGAACCCATGCAATCGACCAGACCAGGCATTCTGATGCAAGTAGAAGATTTACTGGGGACAGCAAGCAGGCTGGCTGTCCAGTGGACCAAGACAGCAGCAAATGAATGGGGGACAGGAAACTTTGTGGGCTCTTTTAGAGAGGGTGACCATGGGCTGGAACAGCCAGATTGCAGATGGATGTCATTTTTCTTCCTTGTGGTTTAATTCTGCTTAGGTCAAAGGGAAGTGATCCAAGACCAGCATGGGTCAAGGGGAAGTGAGCTGAGACCAGAGTACAACAGGGGGCAGGGTGCCCGGGAAACTGAGTCCTGACCTATCAATGACTATTCTTGTTCGTTACCTATTGCTGTGTAACAAGTCATCCTAAACTTAATGACTTTGACCTATTTCTTGTTTGTCATGGTCCCTGAAATAGCTGCTTAGGGTCTCATTATGGTTGCCGACACATGAACAGAAGCTTGGAGTTGTTTGGAGGCGCAACAGGGCCAAATTCTTTGTGCACATAGCTGGTAGAAAAGCTAGCTGTCAGCTAGGAGCTCAACTGGGCTTGGCATTAAATCATTCTCGAAGTCCCTTCAGCTCTTTAAATTTGGGTAAGTGATCTCTCCAGCACCTCAGTGCATGAGAATGTCTTAGGGTGCACTAAAGAGACACTGTTACCCCTGACCTAAAGGTTACACATAAACGTGGTCTCCAGTTATGTCACCTTGGCTGAAGTAATATAATTAGTAATAGCAGCAACTTCAAACTCATCCTAGAAAATGAGACTGTGGCAACTATTGCATTGCCATCTGTTGTAGTTTGTATGTAGTTGTCCCCTCAAAGCCTCATGTACATCATGGGGTTGTGGAGCGCACGGCTCGAGGGGAGGGGCGGGGCTGTCAAGCGCGAGGCTTGAGGGGCGGGGCTTGAGGGGCGTGGCTAAGAGGCACTAACGGTTAAATTGACAGCACGTGCCCCTCAGAGCCCCGCTCCCAATGACTAGGCGGTTTTTGCGCGGAGGCATGGAGCAGATCATTGTGGATGCCGCAGCGCCCCAGCCCCTTCTCCAGCCCCTAGAAAGCAACGGCAGCATCTTGAAGCGTTCAGGAACTGTGAGCTAAATAAGCCTTTTCTCTCCTAAGCTTGTGCATCGGGTATTTGTCCCAGCAACGACAGAATAGTGACTAAAATGCCACCTTTAACCATATGAACAGGATTTGTAGTTCTGTAATCAACGTAAAACAAACCAGAATTTTTTTTTTTTTTTTTTTTTTTTTTTTTTTTTTTTTTTTTGTCTTTTTGAGACAGGGTCTTGCTATGCAGTTGAGGCTGGCCTTGAGCTCACTTTTGTAGCCCAGGCTGGTCTCGAACTCGCACCAATCCTCCTGCCTCAGCCTCCCGAGTGCTGGGATTACAGGCGTGAGCCACCACGCCCGGCCAGAAAATTGTGTATAGTAAATATTCTCTTAAAATGGTCATTTTACTCTTAGGTGAGAAAATTTAAAAAGGGTTAGGGTAAAAACTAGAGAAAGAGAAGAGAAAGGGATTAGAAGTAAGACTGAAGGACGGAGGAGCTTATGCAAGCTTGGGGCACTGCTGAAAAGGTCAGGACAGAAAAAGAAAACAGTAACAGAACAAAATGACTAGAAACAATGTTTTCATATAAAAATAACAAACAAGAGAAAAAATAAAAAAAAATTAAAAAAAGATAAAAGCAGAAAATAAATGTTCACTTTAGGGCATGTCTTAGCTGTCACTGGTGGACAGAGGGACAGACAGAGCTCAGATCCCCCTTGACTGATGCCAGCAGTAGGATCACTGCTGTGGTGGATAACCACAGCGAACCTAGGCTTTTATTCCCACTACAGTTGAAGCTGCTTCTGGTTGCTGGCTGTGAGGCTGGGGCCCGAGTTTTTCAGCCCACAACACTCTGAGTGACTCCTGCAGGCTTTAGCTTGGGCTCCCTGCTGCTGATGGATGACCATCCTGCATCGGCCTGGCTGTGCCTCACCCTGACACCTGGAGCTGCTAGATGGAGCCAAGCGGCACCTGCTCTGAGTTCTGACGTCCATTGGCCCTTTTCTGAAATCGCTGTGAGCCAGCTACCTTCATCTGGGAGGGGGTCTGATTGCCAGCCACTGTAGTCCACTGCTCGGTTCTGCAAACTGCTGTGTTTCTCCATGGTGGCCTCTGGTGTCACCAGGAGTCACAGTGCATCTGCAAATTCAAGCCATGCCCTCCACAGGGTGTGTCAGGGCTCAGGGAGAAAGCATGCTTGCCACCGCCCTCCTCTGAGTCATGGTTCCTCTCTTTGCTCTCTCTGTGGTCTCTAATTCTCGCTTCAGACCTTTGCTGGATCACTTCTAGCCTTCTTCTCTTGCTCACGTTGCTGTATCCTAGCATCTGGATCCCAAGTATTGCAGAGGCTGCATCCTTGCTGCTCTGCATCACTCTGCCACCTTCCTAGAAGTCACCTCTGTCAAACTCATCAACTGGATTTTAGAAAACCTTAGCTGAAGTGCCTTGCTTTGTTCCTGTCCTCTTTCTTTTGCTTTGGCTACTCTTGTTCTTCATTTCAGAGCAATTGCTTATGCCTAACCTCTGCTTGCCAGGATCCTCCCTTGTGGCTCCCTTGTCTCTGGAACCTTTCAGTTGGGGCCGCCCACTCCCAAGGTTCTCCGTGCTTGGGATAAAGTAGAGAGAGCAGAGAAGCAAATTACTAGATTTAGAGTGAGACTAACTACATGGTTTCTGGGAGCCCTAAATACTTAACGCCTCTGGGTTAGAGGTCCCGTCTGGGCCAGATCCCCTCGGGCTGCACCCGAGAGCAGGGCTGCTGGTGAAGCATCCAGCACCAGGGTGCTAACAATGCTATTATAGTCCCGGGTTACCTCTCACACAGGACTGCTATGAAACCAAAATTAGTGACCACAGATGGCTTTTTCTCATAATCTACAAAATGTAAGATATTCTGCATACATTGATCCTTTTTCTAAACAGCTTTGTAAGGTTACATGTTTAGATGAGGAAAGGGAGGTAAGGAACCGATGTGAAATTTACTGAAAATTCCACAGCTGGAAGTGATGTAACTGCATTTGAATCCTGATAATTTTCAAAATATACCTTTTTCATGGTTATCATCTGTCTACCAGAACCTTTAAAGGTTTTATAGACTTAGCATAAATGTCTTTTTCCTACAGATGTATTTTTAAAAATTTATTTATTAGTACATATTTGCCATGTATAATGATCATATTCATAAGAATTTTGTACCTGTATGTCACATATTTTTTTTTTCATTCCTCTCCCCTCCCTTTATCATGTTTTATTTTTTATTTCTTTTTTTATTCTATGTTTAACTTGGGAAACAGCAGTTTTCAGTGGGCTTTTCCTGGATAAGCTGGGACAAGGCTTATTACAAGAGTAACAAAAAGCTAATAGTTTCATTATCTATACTGAAAATTTCCCTGTTAGTCGCCAGGGATAATGGAAAACCCAGCTAAGCAAGAACAAGCTCACCTTTACCATTCTTCTGGGAAAGCTGTGTCCCTGTCTGTGTGGCCTGCTCTGCCCTGGCCCCATAGGGTTGTGGTGGCCTCCATGACCAGGCTCTTGGGGGCCAACCTGAGAGCAGCCCCACCCGTTTGCTGATTGGTGGGCAAAGTCTGGGCCTAGTCACCAGCCGTCACTTTCTGCCCTTTGGTGCCTGCAGAGTGATACAAGGTCACTCTGCCACTGAGCATTTACCTGGACTGACACTGCAGGGTGCATGATTCATTTTCCCCACTGTGCTTCTAGTTTGGGCTCATCCTGAGAGACAGCTCTGTTGGACTGCTTTTTACCAAGCTACATTTTGGCATTGTGTCATAGGGGATAGCTGGAAGCAGGCTGGTTAAGATTCTCTGTGCTGGGATGCTTCGTGAAGGCCAAACTCCTTGCAATATTTGATTTCTAAGTAGGAGTCATGCACAAATTTCACTTGGGCCTAAGAATCTCTTCCCAATCAACTATGGTCACTCGATGGATTGTTTAAACTGAGTAATGATTTCACCTTCTTTTTGTTGGCTACCAAGGGAGCTCCTTTTGATCCTAATCCTGGGAGGGCTAGAAGACCTAAGGGTATATGTAAGGGGAGGATTTTCTTCTGCACAAAATGTTGCTTTCACAATTGAATGACTTCAATTTACTACTCTGGACTAAAGTAGGTGACCTAAATGTAATGGCCTCTTTTCATAGGGTTCTATTAGTATGATTTAAGGAAAGTGACATGGTATTTTATTTATTTTTAATTTTTTTACTTTATTTATTTATTTATTTAATTTATTTATGTTATGGCTCAGCCTGCCCTGGGTATGGGGCTGGCACAGCATGTGGTGCTGGGGATCAAACTGTGGTCCCTGTGGTTGCCTAAGCAGGTGCTTTAGACCACTGAGCGATCTCACCACAAACCCTGACACGGTATTTTAGAAGTAAAAAAGTTGCTTTTGATTGCTTTGCCTCACTTACACTTGGTGCTCAGTCTTTAAGAAGTTAAACTGGAGGACAAAAGAAAAACCTTCTTTATTTTTGTTTTTGAGCTTATAATTTGGTTTCCAGTTTTTCTTGGATAGTATTAGTAGGTTTATTGGCTATTTTATTTATTATTTGTTTATTTATTTATTTGATATAGGGTCTCACTATGCAGCTTGGACTTGTAGTGATTTTCCCATCTCAGCCTCCCCAGCTCTGGGATTATGGGTATGCGCCACCATGCCTGGTCTCGGTGGCCAGCATGGTGCACCTGGGGTTTTGTGGTTGGTTTAGCATGCGGTACCAGGGATCGCACTTGGATCCTTGCACATGCCAGGTAGGTGCTTAGACCACTGAACTATCTCCTCAGCCCCTGGATATGTTTTAGAGGAAATCATAGTTGGTAATTTTCCTATCTCTTCCTGGGGAGATAGTTGATACTTGAATGTAGACAGCATTTTCAGAAAACAAACCTAACCTTAAGTGATTTTTGTGAAGCAGTAGCGGCTCCTTGTCTGGTCTCGATTACTTGTTTTCTCTAGAGCAGTAACAGGAATCAAGTGATTGTAATGACCATCACAGGACATGCCAGATAGCAGGAGTCTGTATGTATGGTCTTGCTGTCCAAGTGTGTGTGGCGTTGCACAGTGGTCTTGCTGGGTGTGGGCTCCTCTCAGGCCTGTGGCTCTCTGCTCAGGGCCTGCATCTCATCTGCCAGCCCTACATGCAAGTGTGCAGTGCCTGCCAAAAGGAACTGACCTCACTGCACAAGCGCTGTCCTTAGCGGGCCACTTCTGTGCCAATGACCTATCAGGTCTCCAGCAGGCTATTTTAGAAATAAGAACAAGTGACTTGAAAGATGGAAGAGTATTCTTATAGTATCTTAGAGGGCCCAAGTCACCCTCTCATATTATTGCCACCTTTCCCACCCTCCCCCTTCTCTTTAGAAGGAAAACTATGGAACAGGGGGCTCCTAGGGAGTTAACCAGAGAGCGGAAAGATATAGGCACAGCTTTGACAGGCACAGCTGTAAAGGAACACAGCTGTAAAAGAGCCTTTGTTCCAAGTTTTCAAAAGCATGTCATAGGAGTGCTTCTATACATGAAGTCACTGCTCCCCGCTTTCTATTTTATAAAAGTCAGCAGACTGTAGTTATACATAAAAGTGAGGGCAGAAACCAGGCCTGATGTCCTGTGCCTACAATCCACCCTAGAGGTGGAGGCAGGAGGGACACAAGTTTGAGCCTAGTCTGGGAAACCAATGAGATCTTACAGTTAAAAGAAAAAAAGAAAAAGAAAAAGAAAAGAAAGAGGGCAGTATATAGCTTGGTGCAAAGGCCTGGGGCTCAACCTCTAGTGGTAGTGGGTACAGTAATGAGGGAGAAGCATTCACAGTAGTCAGGAAACCAGTGTGAGGACAGCATCATGCTAGATTATGAATCTTCCTAACAGTCTCTGAGGCCATTTTATGTTACGTGCTGAGTACAGTACATAATTTTTAAGTTGAAAGGAAACTATTCTGTAACAAAGTCATGTGTTCTAACTAGGAGTTACCCACGTGGTAGTCTTTGCTTAATAAATTAGAGATGCAACAAGTTTTTTGATTTCCACCACTGTTTACAAGTTCATTAATGCATATTTGAGTTTTTCATGGGTCATGTTGTGGGTATGACAAATACAACCATTCACTTTGTGCGTATTATATCCTTGGCTTGGAAGGAATGCTTCTCATCCCTAAATAGTACCCAAAGTAAAGAAATAATTTTAATGTTTATTTGGTATAGGGTCTTACTACACAGCTCAGACTTGCAGTGATTCTCCTGTCCCAGCCTCCCCAGCACGGAATGACAACAGGGGTACACCACCACGCTCTGGCTTTGGGGCTAGCATGATGTGCCTGGGGCTTGTGGGGTTGGCACAAGATTGAACTGGGATCTGACCACCGAGCTATCTCCCTAGCTCCAATATCCAAATTTTTGAAGTGAAACTAAACTTTTGATGTTGTAATGAGGGTGTCTTAGTTATGAGGAGTCTGTTATGGTATTTCAAAGCTCTAAAAAAAGAAAAGAAAAAAGAAAAACCTTGAAAATGTTCTGGGGTAAAATTCACATTTCCCTTCTTCTCTTGAAGCTCAGCTAGCTGGCCAGTGCCTGTCTGCAGGACAGGAAGGCTCCTGGATCTAACTTGATACAACTTAGCCAGTAAGAAACAAGCACTGCCAGGCATGGTGCCACATACTCATAATCCCATTTACTTGAGAGGCTGATACAGGATGATCATCCATTTGCAGCCAACCGGGACAATTTACTGAGGCCCTCCCCCAAATAAAAGCTAAGGGGTGTGAGTGCGACTCAGTAGTAGAGCACTTGCTGTTCAAGGTCCTAAATTCAATACCCACTAATGCTGAAAACAACAGAAGAAACTAGCATGGAAATCCATTTTGTCATTGTTATGGTTTGTGTCTAGTTGTCCCCCCAAAGCCTCACGCAGTCATCAGGCAGGGACTTCTAGGGTTTGAGAGGTAACTTCTAGGGTAACTCATGATCCACTGGGATTATGTGTTTTAGTACTGCTGGGATTATGGGTGTGGTCTGAAGTGAATACCCTGAGACAGAGGGCCTACATGTAATATAACAGATAAACAGACTCTGTTGCTCTCTGCTCCCCTGGTTGATCGGTTGCCTCTGTCGCCATTTTGTTGCTGTTCCACCGCCATGAACTGGATGCTCTCAGCCCTGTTCCACTCAGCCTTGGGCCAGCCGAATATGGACTGAAACCTCCAGTAACTGCACTAAATAAGCCTTTCCTTCCTTCCTTCATTTTGGATGTCGGGTATTTGTGCCAGCAACGAGAGAACAGTGAGGACAATCTTTTGTAGAAAATTTTTCACCCTGGTAAAAACTGTTCCATTTGTAGGAGACCACAGTTCACCCACATAATAAATACACTGGATTGGAAGAGAGCATTCTTACAAGTAAGATGTGAACTAGAGTCAGAATGAAATTTTGAACATTTTACGAGAACTTTTCATTACTTTCTAATTCCCAAAGTTTCATTTAAGCTGTCAGATTTCACCAAAACCTTTTAATGATTAACAGAAACATATCCTTCAAAGATAACCTTCAAAACCAAAAGAAATGCCATAGTGTGAGGACATGAGGAACATCTGCTACTCGGAAGGAAGTGTGCGCTCAACTTTACAAGTCTCTGACAAAGAACACATTGAGGTGGTGGGCTGGTTTTGACTGAAAATCATAAAGAGACATTAATATGTCATTACTCTTTAAAATTACTTCATTTACACCCAGTCTTGATAAAGGAGCCACAAAACACAAGTAAGCTGTTTAAGAAATTACAACTTGGCAAGGTAAAAAGGCTTAACGTTTTCTTCCAGTGGAGCGAGAGAAAAAGGCATTCAACAAATTAACTTCAGCTGGGCCTTTGGCTCTGCTGGCATTCCTGTGCTGCCACAGGCCAGTACCTTCTGGGCACCTTCTGTGTAGCTCAAGGCTCTAGGCCTTGGCGTCAACGGTCTTAGGATTTGAGTTCTTGGTGCCTCCAGGTATCTATGGATTTTCTCTTTAAGTTTTTGTTCCTGGTGGGCAAAGCCAGCCAGCATCCTTATAATGAATGGAGATCTGAGTCCCCAGTTCAGCAAAACAGGAGTTGAGTGACATCCAGAGAGGTGCCCTGATCCTAAGCTTGTGCTGCTTGGCAGCCCTACCTCAGCGCTGAGAAACTGGGTCAGTAATGTTTACTGGCAGCAGGAGCTGCAGTGACCATTACAGTTGTGTTCTTGCGGTTAGAACAATAAGCAGGCCTACAACTGGGTTTAATTTGATATAATCAGCATTTCTGAAACTCAGATTTAGTGCTTTTTTTTTTGGCTCTGGATTTGTGAGTTTGTCACATATCAGTAGCAACATATTACATTCCTAGAAAGATCTCAGATTTGATAAATTAAACCTGTGTTTACCATATTTGAGTTGTTGGTGATGTGTGTTAGAGTCTACTGTCATACTTTTAAGATGAATCCTTTTACTCTTTTTTTTTTTTTTTTTTTTGGTACTGGGAATCAAACTCAGGCCCTGGCACTTGCCAGGCAGGTGGTCACTAAGCTATGTCCCCACTCCCACTCCAATTACTTTTGACTACTTATGTACAAATCTAAGATTCAGTGTTTGGCGAGTCCAGTGCAAATATGTGTTTTGAGCACAAGATTTCACAAAAAGCCAGGCTGTGTTTCAGACTTCTGTCACAGTGTACTCTGGGAGAAATGGGGACGACTGATAGAGTATTCGTCTTCTGTTCTTTCACTTCTCTTTGTTTAAAAAAAAAAAAGTAAGAGTTGCCTAAGGATAGTACAGGAACACAACTGTCCTCTAGGTGGTGCCTGAAAGCAATTTGGGGACCGTTGGGTCCTTTGAGGGCACCTACCTCCTCCTGCACCTGTGTCCCCCGTGGAGAAGTTATCAACACACGGAATGCTCTACAGGCTCTGCAGGTGACTCAGGGGTGGGGGTGGGGGGCTTAATAGACGGCCCCTTCCACACATTCCTGGGCCTATAAACCTGTATTTCATTTATAGTTCATGTTTAATAAACAGACAAGAACGACAAACACACTTATTCAGAGAGCTTTTGTCAATCAGATTCTTCCATCAAGAACTTAAGGTGCCCTCCGGAATCTCCCTCCACCTCCCGGTTCCCCAGCACTGGCCTCATCTAGAGGAGCAGACTGGCCCTGTAGGAAATGGGAGGTTTGTTTGTTTGCTTGCAAGCTGAGTGTTTCCCAAGGGGATGCCTTATCTTTGTATTTTTTTGGTAAAGTTTTAAAATAACAGTAAAACCCACTATTACAGTTGCTTTATTTGATGCCAAATAATAATCTGTAACTCCTGTTGAAATTTTAACCATTAATAAAAGCAATGACATTCCATTTCCCTGTGTAAATATGGATGGGCAGATGTGTGAATCCATATAAGAGTCTATCACATATACATGCTCATGGCAAAGAGAAGCTTTAGCATTTTAAAAAAAAGAATCTAGCAATTTTTTCTTTTTCTTGGTACCTGGAATTGAGCTCAGGACCTTATGCTTGCCAGGCAAAAAAAGAGAAGCATCTGCATCCACATTTTAACATATGTTTTTTTTTTATTAAATATGTAAAAAGATCAACGCAAGTCAAGTTATTCACATATTCAGACAAAAAACTATTCTACCATGCGACAATAGGTGGGTAATGTAAAATGAATGTGATACATCTGAATAAGACTTTTCATCTAGTATGTCATTACTTATCTATATTTATAATTAACAATACATATGTTTACATTCCTTTCAGTTTACATTTAATATATAACAAAAGCTTTATGGTGTACTATTTAGTAAAAGTAATCTGAATGCATATTAAACCATAACGGAATAATGGAAATACTCACCAGGGAAGGGAGGAATTCTTGGTTCCCTTCTGGAGTTTACTTCTCTTGGGTCAACAGGTTGTTAATCTTTTTGTGTTTTTCCTGCTTTTCTGCTTAGAGTGAGCATGAGCTTTCTCTTTGCCCCCTGCTTCGATCACTTCCGATCTGACAGCGGGCATGGAAGTGCTATTCCAGCCGACAGTGGTCATGAAGTGGTCCTAAGAAGTCATCTTCCTGGGATGGCAGAGCAGGGCACACGCCTAGGATACCTGTCTCCCGTGACTGGGGTGGAACTGGAAGGACGAGAGCACGAAGGGGCTGCACCCCCCAGGAAGCCAGTGGTGACTGTGTTATAGTGGCAGGGGCCGCAGCCAAAGACTGACTCTGCCACATAGCTGTTAAGATTCCCCAAGGCATCCATGACATTAACTGGGGTACAGCACAACAGAAGATTTTTAAGATGGGAACAGAAAGAGGAGTTTACAGCTCTTCTCTAATGATCTGCCCCGGCCACTGAAAGCCAAGTGGAATTTGGCTCCTGGGAGAGTGCTCTGTGGAGTGTCTCTTGCTTACTAGGCTGGGGACCTGGAAAGGAATGGAGTGGTTCCCGCAAGAGTCATCAGGAAGGGCTATGGATGTTACACGGTGTCAAGTGGCTCTGGAGAAAATGGGATCCTGCCTGTAGCTGTTCATGTGTGGCCACACCCTAGGAGTGGTCACGGACCCCTGGCACTGGGTATGACTGAGATGTAATCCAGAGCAGGTGAAGAATATCCTAAGAACCACAGAAAAGTATCTGCCAAGAGTTATTTACTGTGCCTCTTTCTGAGAGCTATTTTTATAGTTGCTGAGCACAACAGGTTAAGGGGCGATAAACCGTTCAGCATGATGTTGTAGCTAGCACAACCACGACCTGTTACCAGGTAAGGGAGGATGTCACTGCTGGGAGCCAGGCTTTTTAGCCTGAGAAATGAGCTGCTGCTATAGTGCAGAGTGAGCAGGAGAGAGAAGAAAGGGAAGCCAAACGCCACGGAACATCCGTCCTATTCTGCACAGTGTGTTGTAATCATCGCAAAAATACAAGCCATCTTTTCCATATATAACTCAATAAATACAACTTTGCTGTAAAAGATTTATTTCGGAAAGACTGCTTTTGGTGCAAAGCTTCAATGCTAGAATTTAGACTTATTCCATCAATAAAGAAATTTCAAAGTTTTATGATACATTATTCAGAAATTTATTTTAAGCCTTTCAATTCAGCAGAGAGTGGGTTGGGGACATTAGTTTCTTATTTTTGTTGCACCTGCTAATAAAGTAAATCTGAAGTTAGAAACCAAAAGAAATGAATGGTTGTGGAAGGGAGACCACTGCTTGATGGGGGAAAAAGAGGCAAGAGAGTTTGGAAAGAGACTAAGAAAAATGTGCAAATATTAGTTAAAAAAATAAGGAATGCTTTTAATTTATCAATGTTTCCTCTGTTTATGGATTGCCATGGTGTAGCAAATGTCCAAGACACGGAGGGCCCTTGTGTTGTAGAGGGGCAACTCCTCATTTCAGAAGATGCTGGGAGTCACTGGTTTCATGTCCTGTTGATCCAGTGTCAACACCAGGCTACACAACTATGACTCTCCCTTGGAACTATGCTCTCCTGTGACTGGGGTGTTTGCCTCCCGCCCTTCAGCCCTTCAGCCAGTGTGCAACTCGATGCAGCACCTGAAGCAGCCTGGGCTGCACACCCTGAGGCCGCCCTTCAGGAGGAACTCCCTACTGTGAGTGACAGGATCTGGGTTGAAACCCACACGTGAGGAGGAAGAGGATTGAGGCAGGAGGACCTGTCCCTTCCATGACCTCCTATGAACTGCAGATAACTGATGACATTTTGGGGAGAGTGGCTGCCCACCAAAGAGGACCCTGAGAAAGAAAATAACACAAGAGCCTGGGAACTGGGGGTGGGGTGGGGTGAGAGGGCAGGAGCACGCCGAGAGGGCAAAGTCGAGATGGTGTTTTCCTTGAGCGAATGTCTTTCAAAAGTAACAGCATGCTGAGTGGTTGTCTGACATGCTGCTCTACGAACACTGCTCGTGGGGCCTCGAAGTCCTAGTTTATCAAATCAGTTTTTTCCTTTTACTGTGAGTAGAGGGTGAAACTGACCCTATGTTTTCCTCTACCACACAAGTCACTGTCATTATGGCTTTCACATCAAGTATCTGTTTCCCTTTGTTCCAATTATTTGACCAAATTTATGTTCATAAGTTAGACTTGCAAACATCAAAGCACCACAAATGCATGTGACATCTAATGACACTGGGTTGAGAAATGCCAATATAAATACCATATATCAAATTACCATTGTTTCACACCGGGATAAAAAGGGGTGGTAATGGTGGTGGTAGTTTTGGGGCAGGGAAGAGTTGTTCTGGAAAGAAATGAGGGAAAGAGCAGAACCAATCTCAAGCAGCCAAGTGAAGTTGAAGGCATGTGACCCTACGATCTCTCAGGAAGGCGGCCAGAATGGCCGTCTGCTAATGCAGCTTGGCAAAGGAAATGTGAACCAAGTGCAGGGCTGGCGTATGCAACAGAGCATTGATGGTACCGGCAGGCCGGGAACAACGGGTTTCTCTTGAGCTTGAGGCCGCACATTCCAATTCTCCAGAAGAAAAGTTCCCATGCACAATGGAAGTGTCATGAGCTGCCAGGACGGTTCAGTACTCTTCCTGCTGCTGGGGCTGCTGGTCATGGGCTTGCTCCTCTGCTTCCGGCTCATCTGTGTGGCCTTCCTGCGGGGTAGAGAAGTTTCAGCCACAATAATGTACTGTCTGTGACCCCCCCCCGGGGTCCCCGATCATAACCACTGTGCGGCATGGTGTCGCCAGGAGACAGCAAGCTCAGGCACAGCTCATGGTGCCAATGGCTCCAGCCTCCGTGGCCAGTGCACACACAGTGACGCCTTCACATCCCTGTTGTGTCAGAAAACAGTGGGTGTGGAAAACACAGCCATTCAGCTCTAAGTGCCAAACTTCTCTTCCAACAGTCTGGGAAAGGAATGTTCCTAGAACCTGACCCATACTTTTGTGCCCTCTGTAAAAGAGTAACCAACTGCAGTGATGCCATAGGATCACGATAACCAGGAAGGAGCCAGCATGACACAGCCTAGCACCCCAGTCCTGCATGCTGTGCTGGCCCTGCCCCTGGGGGTGCACTGAGCTGGCCACAAGTCCAGGTGTGGTGACACACTGAAAATGGGAGGATCACTCTAAGTCCAAGTTGTGTAGTGAGATTCTGCACCAAATACATAAAAAGAAAAAAGGAAAAAAGAAAAAGAAAATGACATTGCACTGAAGGCCCAGGATCAAATGTAGCACTCTTTCCTGGTTCTGTACAACAGGCAGGTTATTTGGTACCTGTGAGCTTTCCCCTCACATCCATGGCTACGTCCCGTTACCACCTCCCAGAACCATTGTGTGCCGCAAGGCTGACACCCACAGCCTACTCACTGACCACCTCCTGCTGTCTGCCTGCCACGCACAACCCTTCCCTCCTTGCTGCCAGAGCTCTGACCCAGGTCACAGGCTCCCTGAGCTGTGCTCCTGGCAGCATCCTCTGCCACTGGCTTTGGCCACTGCCTCATACACGTGAAGGTGTCCTCTCAGCTCAAGAGGTGCTTCAGTGACAGAGGCACTCTTGCAGGGCATAGGAGCATGTTCTGTCCCGAGGTGGCACAGGCAGGAAACAGGCACTGGCCTCTGTGGACAGCAGCTCTCCTCCTGTCTTAAAGGGATGAGGAAGCTAATGCTCGCAGGGCTTCAAGTGCAGGGTGCACTAGCACCCCAGGTCTCTTCTGCCATGGGCCCTTCTACATCAGGAGGACACTGCAGCCAATCTCCCTACCGCCATCCCCACACGGATGGCCCCCCTGAGCTTGGCACCCCTTTTATTCTAGTAGATGGTGTGCACAGCCCTGTGAGGGCTCCTCCCAGGTGCATGTGTGTCTTCCTCTCCAGCTGGGCTCCAAGCCTCTTCTGGGATGGGATGTTGCTCTCTATGCATTGTCTTAACTCTCCAATCTAGTATAGTGGCTTCCTTTTGGGCCTCATCAAATTTTGGCTGCTGTGAGGTACGCTTTTCTCATGTAACTGCGTCTATGCATGCTGACTGCTAAAGAGAAGGTTGCAGTAATGAGGAGCTATCTTATGTTTTACAGAAAATTTTGTCACAGTTGGGAGTTAAGTGTGGAATAACGAGGGCCGGCCTGATAGCTCAGAGCACCAAGGCTCCTGCTTGGGCTGAGTGTAGCAGCTGGAGTTTGATCCCGGGCATGCAGTGCTGGCCGCACCCACGAGGCTTGCGGAGGTGGCGATTGAGACTGGGGGGTGGTGGCATGTGCCTGTAATCCCAGCACTTGGGAGGTTGAAAACAGGAGGATCATTATGAGTCTGGTCTACATAGTGAGACCCTACAGACCCTGCAGACCCTGTCCTAAGTACAAAAAAAAAAAAAAAAAAAAAAGTAGGATAATGGCGTTGTGCCAGAATTGAAAATTGGAAGGGCTGAATTCAAGTAGTGCCTTAGCCTATGCCAAGCTGCAGGAACAGGACTCACCTAACAAGGCCCTTCCTCAGGCCTTCTTTCCAAACATGCTGAATGAGAAAGTAGGCATGTCGCCCTTTTCTATGGCTCTGGGCTCGTGTCTGGCCACGGTGGCTCCCCTCCATCAGCACTGGGCTCAGGCTGTCGCCCCAGAGCGCTGCTGGTGATGCTAGGCAGCCAGAGGAATACTGGACTCCAGGCCATGCTAATGCATTGGGTAATTCCGGCACGAGGGGCCGACTGGCCAGTGACCACTGGATACTAAAGTTCTGGGTGCATGGCAAGGCATCCGGAAGCTGCGGCGGCCCACTGCGGTCATTCTGAGGTACAGCATATCATCTGCAAGAGCTTCCAACCCTTATGGGTTCCCAGAAAAACAGAATGAGAAAATATTTTCTTGTGCCCTACATGAGAACAAAGGGCAAGCAGGAAGCCAAGCAAAACCTCTGCCAACGTGGCACCAATGCCCTAGGCAGCATCCGCTTCACACCAACGTTTCCTATCAGCCCCTTACATCTCCGTGAACGCGTAGCTGTAGGTGGCGTCGAACTTCTTTGCTTGCAGTATAATTGCTAAAAAGGAAAACAAGCTGGGAGGCAGTAATGAAGAAGGGTCCTGCCCACTCCCCCTCCCTAACTCAGAGCTGTTGATATTCCTTGTCACCCTCAGCACCCAATGCAGACGCCACCCTCTCTGGGACAGCTCTGCTTGGCCCACTGGGCGGTCTCTGCACTTCTACAGTCTCCTACAGAGACAAGCCTGTCTCTGCTATCGTAATGACCATAACCCATGGTCTTCGGTTAGTCAGTCCCTGGCCCGCTCTTGCCCTTATACGTGAGCTCCCCCAATGAAGGAGGGCTGTGCCTTGTTCTGTATGCCCTGTTCCTCACCAGCAGAGTATAAAACCCCTCCAGTGATACAAACACACAATGAAAAAGCCCTGAGGAGAAAGAACCTCTTTTTTCTTCTTTTTCTCAGCACACTACTGGGACTGAACCCAGCACCTTCCCACTGGGCTACAGCTACATCCCCAGCTAGTTTGACTTTTCAGTTTTATTTTCAGGTAGTATCTTGCTAGGTTGAATTTGTGACCCTCCGTCCTCATCCTCCCAGTGCTGGAACTATAGAAATGCACCACCAGCCACACCCAGCTGAAAGAAAATCTTAACAGTGGCTCCTATGGCAGTTGGTACCTCAGGAAACGATTACCTGTTTTTTAAGCTGGCATTCCCTTGGTGACAGAACCCACAGGGACGCAGGCAGCCAGTGACAAACCACAGCCACCCGTGGCCCCAAGAATGGTAAGCTATTGAGAAGGAGAGAATGACTGCATAGGCAGCAGGTGATGCACTCTGGAAACTGGCAGTAGGTCTCTACACCTGAGACCTAATGAACCCACTGGACCTCTGAACCACCTGTGGACTGCACTACTAAGACCTCCCAGTTGATTTTTACATCTTCTAAGAATCACATTTTAGGATTGCTTGACTATAATAATCAGCAGTCACTACCAAATAGGAAGGGAGAGAGATCCCTCCCGCCCAAAATCACTACCTGAAAAGCCAGCCCACCTTCGTCTAGTCTAAATGGAGAGCACATACAACAGCCTAGCCACTGATTCTTCAGCATCTAGACAACCAAGAATCTCTGCTACATAAGATCGCTATCCGACCAGCAGCGTCATGCACACACTATTGATATTTCTTCCCAGATACCACACACACCAGGCCTGTGCATGTGTGCAAGAATGGCTGGCTCTGGGAGGCAACAATGTGGTATCAGGGTGTGGTGGTGGTGATGGTGGTGGAACAACACTAAACATGGTGATCTAGGAGGAGTTGTCTGGAGTCACACCCAAGGTACCAGTGCTTGACGAAGGCCCGCCTGCCTATCCTCAGGAATTTAGCAGCTCAGGTCAGCCATAAGAGCTGGAATAGACTCGGAAGCCTCTGCTGCTGGGGGCACAGGCCTGGGAGGATGAAGTAAGCCTGCCTGCCGGACACCCTCCGGTCCTCAGCTGTCACAGACAGTGGCCCGTGTGCCTGTTCTGCTACTGCTGTCTGTGCAGGCCTCATCTGATTTAGCTTTAGAGAAGCTTGTGCAGGTGTTAGCTGCTGTTAATCTCATGCCCGATGGCCTACATACAGAGCAGCCTGCATGTCCAGGACGTTGTGTAGATGGCCCTTGTGGTCACAGGTGTCCCGCTCCCCAGCCTCTGGCTTCTACCAGGACCGAATACACCAAGAGCCATATTTCGGGAGGCCATCTTGGCCTCAGGGGCCTAACCAGGCGGATTCCCAGGGCTTCAAAGTCTACATTCTGAGCCACTGGCAACCAAGGAAAAAGTTTCGAAAGCAACGGCAGGGATGATAGCGGTGGTGGCAAGCTGCCGAGCCCCAGAAACAGTGCCCCACAGCTCACGCAGATTTCACTGCTGGGATTTTAAGTCAACAATAGAATAAATGCTGCCTGTTAGTCAGCTGCAGTAAGATAAAGTAAACGTGCTGGCGGCTTTCACATTTTGTGACAATTACAACAGACAGGCGTATGAACCACAGCACCCTCAGAGGGGCCGCAAGGCTTCCCATCACAGAGAGCCAAACGCTTCCCCAGCTTCGATTCAGTACACAGGCACTTCAAGCCCCAGGCGCTGGTCTCTGGCTTCCATAATCAAGCTCGCTAGAAGGTGATGCCCCACTGGCTCGCACTTCTTCGTCTGGGGGCCAGGCCTCTCCCTCCCAGCACAGGCAGCCTGGGGTGCCCCTCCCCATCTCTGCCTATTCTTCCTCCACGCTCTGCACGTCTGCTTTTTACCACCTGACAGAGAGCTGCATCCTGGGTCTCCCCTGCCAATTCTCTCAGGAGCAGCAGCTCTGGTGACAGGTCCCCTCCGCAGACGAGGGGCCAAGAAGTATTTTTAATAAGGGGCTGCACCCCTGTTCTGGGCCTTCCTGACAGAGAATTACCAAGCAACCAGCTAGGAGATAAAAACAGGGCTGTGGGGCTTACAGTGAAGGGAAAAGTATCTAGATTATTATTCCTTAGCCACACTCTGATCTTTCATGAAGAAGAGCCCTTACACTCACTCTTCTTGCTCCTGTGCTCAGAGCTGAGGTGCTTGGGATCCGGCCAACCAAGTATGTCTCTCTTGAAACCCTGGATCTATCTCCTCCTGACTTACAGATACACATCCCATAAGCCCAGATCAGTGGGCCACACAGCAGTGACACGCACTGCTCTGGGGCTACGCCGTGCCCTGGCCAAGCTCCCCTTCTCACGAGGCCGCAGGGCAGCATTTCCGGGCTCATTTGGGCGCACTGCCCTCCGCAGCAGCGCCTGCATACTCACATGTTCGTCTGAAGCGTACAGCACTTCCATGAGGCGCTGCACGAGGTCGTCGCTTTCCTGCCCGTGCTCTTGGCAGAGCAGCTCAATCTCCCTCAGCTTCCCGAAGTAGAAATCCCGTTCCTTCTCCACGCCTTCCAGGGCGAGCTTTAATGAATGTACCTGTAGGGGGGAGGGGTGGAGAAGGAAACCCCAAACACACAGGAAAAATAAGCAAGCAATTAGGATGGTGTTTAAGAACACCAAACATGTACACGGAGAACAAGCGGCAAGTGTCATGGCGACAGCAGGGCTGTCACCTGTGTTCACGCTAGGCCCGAAACGTCCAACTACAGGAGCACACTGGCCGCTTCTTTCAGCTGAGGATTTAGCAGCCAGAATGTTTCAGTTTGCACAGTGCCACCCTGCTGAAGGAACCCTCCTTCTGCTAGCAGGGTCTGAACCGTGTATTTCCCCTAATTTGTTGCTATCATCTGAATGTTTGTGCACTCCCCTCCTTCCCAACTTCAATGTTGACGTACGGCCCAGTGCTGGCATGGGAGGAAGGACCTTTATGACATATCTGCCGACGTCCTAAGAGCAGAGCTTCAGGACTGGGATTAGTGCTAGAAAGAGGCCGGAGTGACCATTCATCCTTCTGGCACAAGAAGCCACGCTGAGCACGGCCCTCATGAGATCCAGCTAATACCGCATCTGCCAGTGCCTTGACTTTCAACTTCTAAAACTTCCAGAGTTATTTCTAGAAAAATAAATTTGGTGTTTATAAGCCACATGGCTTAAGGTATTTTGTTATGGCAGCCTGAATAGACCAAAGTATTCCACAAGGCAAGGAGAAGCAAGTAGGGGGAAGGAGGAGAGATGACAGGAGGGTCCTAAGAGTGGTGAGATCATTTTGAGGACCCTTCCTTCAGGACTTCTGCCCAAAGAGCTGACTTCAGTTTTAGATCTCTTCGAAAATGGCATTGAACCAAAACAGATGAAGGCTTTCCACCAAGAAATTAGGTCTCAGAGCACAAGGAAAACTGAAACAGAATGAAGGGATGGCTGGGCGGATCTGTCTGAACTTCGCTAGCTCTGGCTCTGGCTCCATCACTGGAAAGACGAGAGGGCCTGGAAATGCAATTTCCTCATCCAGCAAGCTGTCATTTCCTGTTCCCTGCTGGTTAAAGGATCTTGTAGAGCTTGCAGCCTCTCATACTGTTTACATGATGCAAGCGACGGCGGGTGTGTGTGTGTGTGTGTGTGTGTGTGTGTGTGTGTGTGTGTGTGTGTGTGTGTAACTAACTGTGTTAGCAGGGCCACAATGCCTGCAGCTGAAGAAACTCCAAGGAGCGTGTGGAGACCTGGCTTCAGATCTCAGGTGGCCACACTCCTGCTCCCGCAGCAGCTACACGCAGGCTCAAACATGCACCCTGTGCCTGGAGCTTGACAGCCCATTTCCTTTTAAAAATACCTGTTCATTTATATTTCTGTATAATCTTTGAGAAATGCGTTAAATCCTGAGGGTCCTCTATAGGTGAAATCTCTTCTGGAACATTAAAAATCACCCTCAGAATTTTCAAAAATTATGTTTGGGCTGTACAACTGCGTTCTTTAATAAGTCTGGGCCTGTGGATGTGCTATTTGTCTACAACCACTGGTTCACTCAGAAAGGCAGGGACACAATACTGTGCCCACCAGCTTGTGGCACACCTGGCAGCTCAGATCCATCCTGAAGATGCGGGCATACGGGCTTTGCCTGCTAACCTCACTGGTACCCACTCATGTAGCTAAGGCCTGGGGTTTCAGCCTGCCAACATTGTCTCTTATTTCTGTCAATACTAGACGGAGATGTTGCAAAAACTGACAGCAACCGGCTTGAATTTCACAAAAAAAGGAAACTTATTCGAGGAATCCTTTTCTGCTTTAAACAAGCCACAGCATCCAGGTCAACCCTGGGTTGGTGGCACCTGATAGAGCCTTGGTATCAGCATACTACCACTCGCCAGCTCACCCCAACCAAGCGAGGCCACGACCAACTCCAGAAACTGAGGTCTGTCTGCCACCTGAGGGCTCTGGCCCGCACAAGGCTTTTGTGTATCAGCCCGTCGCATCTTGGTGTGCTAAGTAAGAGGCGCTCCCTAAGACATTACCTAGTAAAAGTTGTTAGCGGATAGATGCTACAATGAAAGATCGGCTGGCAAACTGAATTTCATTTTCTTGGTCTCTTCACCAAGACAGATGCCAGCCGCATCCTTCCCATGCCATGGCAGATGCCTGAGTGAGGATGGAAGAGGTGCTGGAGACACGCCCTCAGGTCAGGAGCACCCTTAGCAACGGTCACGGGCAGGCCACAGAGGAGAAGGTCCCTTTCCACAGTTTTCCCAAATGCTCTTGGCATGTCCACAGAGTGCTGGTCCTCCCAAGGCTTGCAGTCCCCATGCCAGTCACTGTCTCTACCTGGGCTAACCAAGGCCACCCTGTACATCTGCCGGCAGTTCTTGGGCGCCGACTGCGACCCACTTCCTGTTGGCTAACACGCTGGCCAGAAAGCACCCCTAACTGTCTGTCTCTTCCCCCCCTGCATCTTTTGATTCATTTCTATCACTGGGATTGTCCAGCACAGTGTTACTTTTATAGTATATCATGGGAGACTGCCTGAATAAAGGCACGAGGCCAAGCAAATGAAAATTCTTGAAGTTTACAGCAGTTGTCACTTTCTCTATTACTACTATAATTCATGCTTCTGCCTAAGCATTTCCACTTGGCTCCTCCTGGTCCTGGCATTCTTAGGCCCAACTCCGTGATGCCTGTGTAGCCAGCCATTGGCCTGGGGAGGGGGGAGGCTGTGCATGCTTCAGGGACAGGAAGTGGAGAAAGCAATGGCACTGCCAGGTAGGGCAGCGAAGCTGAGTGTGGTGGAGAAAGAACTCACGCAGGGGAGGAGTCCTGAGAGGGACGAAGGGACAGAATCAAAAGAGCCTGTGCCCCTCAGAGAGGGCATAAAGCCCAGGTATGGCTGCCCTGTGCCTTGCTCTGTTCAGTCCGACTTCAGTGTGCTGGGGGCCTTCAGCTTGGGGCCCAGGGCTCAGTACCATTGCTCCTACTGCCTTCTACCCCAGAGAAGTCCATTAGTAGAAGCTGTCCACAACAGAGCGTCACTAGGTATGCAGGACATTCCAGTTTCTAAATCAAAGTCTTGGGCCAGCAAGATAGCTCAGTGGTCTGAAGTGCCTGCTTAGGTCAGCTTAGGCAACCACAGGAACTGAGGTTCGATCCCTGGCACCACATGCTGTGCCAGCCCAACCCCAGGGCAGACTGAGCTGGCCAGAACATAGATAGATAGATAGATAGATAGATAGATAGATAGATAGATAAAGTTAAAAAAATAAATAAACCAAAGTCTTATCTGCCAGATGACTTGAAATGATGCCCTTTTTCATTACTGTGATCAAGGTGGTAAGGACATACCTCTTCTAAGTAAGTGCCTGCTTTTTAGACTATATTCTTCACTATAAGTAGACAAATGTCTTAGAAACAGTTTCTAGACTCTTCGTGGCTCACCAAAGAGTCATCCTTGGGCCTGGCTGGTGAAGCAGCTGGGAACGCCTGAGGACCTGAGGTCTGGCTCACACTCCTCAGGCCAGGATGAATGACACTAGCCCCCCTGGAGGAGAAAATGAGCAGTTTCTTCAGGGGCCCCCCGGGCGCCCAGTGTTTTATCACACTGTGTGTAATCCTAGGCAAAAGGAGCTACTGATAGCTAGAGGGTAGACCTAAGCTTTACACTGCAAACTTCAAAGCCAGTGGAGCTAGGTTTATTGCATTCAATACAACAGGAAAGTTCTACTTAAATACTGCTGCTGCCCCTCAGATCTTCCCAAGCCTGGCTTCAGGGCTCCCAGGCAACCCAACTTCAGCCGTGTTGAGAAGGGCTGGGTTTGTGCTCTGCCCGAACAATTTCCTGTGTAACTGGTCTGAGGGAAGGGAAGGTATGGACCCTGAGCTATGCTACTGCGGGATGAGGCACAGTGTCTGTCACCTGGAACGGGCTCAACAAATCGTTGCTGAAAGCAAGAAAAAAGGGAGTAGGAGGGGTGACAGGGAAGGAGATACCCTGACTCTAAAGAAGCCTTTAACACTCTCCAGATTGGCCAAAAGTCGGGAGGTCAGACCTTGAGCTAGCCTGGAGCTCAGGACTGCCACTGAGGGACAGGGGATGGTGGCATGCAGGCCTGTGGCAGCGCTGAATCATTTACTCCATTTTAACATACAGAGATAAGATCTGGGACGTCTTTCATTCATTATAGGTGGCTGATTTTATTTTGCTGGTTATGTGGCTTCCAGTTTTACTGCTTGTTTCCAACTTCACCGTTCTCTGTTTTCTGACATGTTCAAGAGTCAAGGGCTTATCAAGGAGGTAGTATGACAGCAGTTCCAATTTCCGCTACTGTTTTTTTTTTTTTCAAAACTCACGGTTCGGCTCTCCCTTCCCTTCCCCAGGTCAGGCTGCATGGTTCTGGCCTCCCTGTTCCTCAGCATAGCAGACACACAGTCTCTTACCTGCTCGTTAAGCTGTATGACCTGGGTTTCTAAATCTTTATCGGACTTGGATGTTGAGCCGCTGGACGAAGCCCTTTTGGCAGACGAGGGACGAGAAGGTGTGGAACCTGGTTTAGATGCTGGACTTGACTTGGCTGCGCCTGAAAGCAACCACAACATTGGCAGCATTAAAATGTTATTTAGATACATGGCCAGTGGGTGGCCTGAAATGAGTTTACTAGGACATACCAGGGACCCAGGGATCCCATCACAGAAGCAGCACAAATACATTTTTTTTTTTTTGTGGGACCAGGGTTCAAACTCACGACCTTGCACTTGCCCAGCAGGCACTTGTGCCTTGGAGCTATCTCCCCAGCCCCTACAAATACATTTAAAAGAATTGCACACGATTAAACTGCAGGGTTATACATGGAACTTACTGAACTTTATGAGATTTTTTTTTTCCCCTCAAATAACAACAGGTTAATGCAGCTATGCCTTCTCCCTGCAGACAGAGAACAGGATCTCACTACACAGCTCAGACTCACAGTGATCCTCCAGTTTTCACCCTCCACAGTGCTGGGATTACAAGTGTGCACCTAACACACTTCAAAGCTTTTTGGAGAAAGGTTTTTTAGGTGATTTCAAATTATGACCCTAATTAGTTGTTAATGAACAATAGAAAAGGCCTTATAACAGATTAATACTTTACACAAAAAATGTCTGTTTTTCTCCTTTTATACATTTCCTAGCTTTAGTCACCAAGAGTCCAGAAGCAAAGGCATCTGTGTACCTGTGAGCACCTGGATGCCCTCACCTTGCTTGCTAAATGCCATTCTGAGGGCCAGCGATACATCAGCAGACTAAGTACCTGCTTTGGCAAGCGCAGGAACTGGGCTTTGATTCCCGGTACCACATGCTACGCCAGCCCTGCCATTGGGCATATGGACCTGCAACTGAGTCCGGACATGGTGGCGCATGCCTGTGATCCCAGCACCATGGAGGGTGAAAACTGGAGGATCACTGTGAGTCTGAGCTGTGTAGTGAGATCCTGTAGACCCTGTACTAAATACACTTAAAAAAAAAAAAAAAAAAAGCAAGACTGAAAGGGCCAGCCAGATAGCTCAGCCGACTAAAGCACCTGCTGGTTTGACCCCCAGCATGCCCTGCTGGCCCCACCCCTGGGGCACACCGAGACAGTAATTGAGACTGGGCATGGTGGCACACCTGTAATCCTAGCACTCGGGTGGGTGAAAGACAGGAGGATCACTCCAAGTGCCATATATGTAACGAGACACTGGAGACCCTGTAGACCCTATCCTAAATACATACATACATACATACATACATATATACACACATACATAATAAATAAATACCATTTTGCAAAAACAGATTTCTTGAGAAATCACTGATCCAGGCATGGAACAGGGAATGAATGTACTAGGTGCACCCAAGACACCTTGTATCAAAAAAGCAAGGATGCACTGGAGCACTACTGCCAAAAGTCCCAGGAAACTGCCTGAAGGGGCTCTTGGCCAGATGCACGGGTGAGCTGCACAACAGGAGGAATAATGGCTATAATCTGGTGGATGCACTGAAATACAGAACTCCAGCAGTTCCTCCCAGGGGAGGATGGCAGGAGGTAAGGAGCGTAAAGATCTTTACGGAACACTGCTTGCCAGGAAGTATAGAAAAACCATCAGACTAACCAGAGTTTTGCACTATCCATAATTTATAGCTGATTCCAAAACAGCTCATCAAAACATCAGATGGGAGGTCTTAGGGTTTGAATGAAAGACATCACCCTATAATGTTCCGTACTTAATTACAAGGATGAAATGCATCTTTATTTTATTATTATTATTATTTTTTTTTTTTTTGGCTTTTTGAGACAGGGTCTCACTGTGCAGTTCAGGCTGGCTTTGAGCTCACTTTTGTAGCCCAGGCTGGTCTCGAACTCGCAGCGATCCTCCTGCCTTAGCCTCCCAAGTGCTGGGATTACAGGCGTGAGCCACCACGCCCGGCTGAAATGCATCTTTAAAATGGGGACTTGAGGTGAAGGGACATACTCTTAAACCAGAGACCAAGGAGTATCACCCCTAATGACATAAATTTAAAAATGAAGAGCCCGCTTTCAGGTCAGCTCTCGCCTGTCTGACATTCAGCTCCCAGGGGACTTGCAGTCTGTGGCATGAACACAGGAGTGGCTCCTACAGCCAAGGCAGAAACCATAGGTGCATGCAGTGAAGCTTCTGTGCTTTGTGGGCTAAGACCTGAGCTGTGGCTGGGGACCCAGCCTTCCCCATCCCTCTCCCCCTTTTATTCTGAACGTAGTCCCACAGAGGGGCAGCTCTGTTTCCAGGGATCCCTGTCTGGTGTAGGTGATCCTTCTGTGTTTCCCTGGCCTGATTATTCTCTACCTGCCCCCACCGTCCTTCCAGAAGGTTCCTGGAGGGCAAGGAATGTGTCTTATTCATTATAACCCAAGAACACTGCACAATTCTTGACTGAAGAGACCTCTGGTGAAGGAACAAATGTTTAAATGAATACATGAAGAATAAACAAATGCTTATGTGGTTTCCAATTTTACAGTTTATTTCCAACTTTACAGTTCTCAATTTTTTTCTTTTCTGACACATTTGAAAGTGGCAAGGGGTTATGAAGGCAGGTATGTGACGGCAGTTACAAGTTTCAACCAATACTCTAATTACAAAGGAGCCAAGAGGAAGACTATAAAAGTTGTGTCTGTGTGTCTTCAGGTGCCTGGAGCCATTAGTTACAGACTCAAGACAAACACACCCTTGAGAAGCACTGACAGCATTATAGCTGTTATATACTTGGACATGCCACCTTGTTGTATGGAAGGAAAAAAATCTTTAAAACCAAGGGGAATGCTCAATATACTTTAGTCTATGTGGTGTCGAAGGGAGGGCTCAATATATTTTAAAACGGAAATACTAAATTGGGAATGGTTTAAAATAGTTTTGACTGTTCTAAGAGTGAAGCTGCAGGGACGGGGAAACTTCATCCTGGGGATTGTGGGGTGCTGGGATTTGCTTACCTGTGATGTAAACAGCTCTAAGGCCCTCCCCCTCCGTAGATGCCCACAGAGAACAGTGGTGGGACAGGGTGTCTGTGTCCCCACACAGTCACTTAACAGTTCCCAGGTGTGGAGCCTTCTGAACAAGCTGGTGTCCTGCGACTCCAGGACTACCTCGTGTGACTCAGGCTCAATCCTCCTGCACACACTCTGAGCCATTAGTCCTGCAGTCTTTCAGGTCTCAGCTTAGACGGCCCTTCCTCTAGGGACCACAGCATGCCAGGCACTTTCTGAGAGGCTGTACCAACTGCAACGGGAGCCATGACGTAGGAACTGCATCTGCTTTGTTCACTATGCCACAGCCCCATGGGCAAGGACAGTGCCTGACATAACCATGGTCCATAGGCTTTCAGAATTCACTAGACACCTCCCAGCAGAGAGATCATTCCTGCAGACACCAGGAAAAGCCTGTACAGCCTACAACGTCAAAGTCACCCGTTGTAAGCCTCCACCACATGAAGGAGAACAACCAAAGGGGTGGTCCTCCCAGAGAGAGACTTCTTCCTTGGTTTCCCTCTGAGGCTGCCTGCTGTCACTACCCAGGCCCCTCACCCATGAGCACATGTAGTTGGTCAGTGCCTGTGTGGGGAAGTGGCTCATCCTGGGCTGTCCAAGTCTCTGCCATGCTCACTCACCTCTTCTGAGGAGCAGAGGCCTGTAGAGGGCTTTCCTAGGGCAGCTCTCCACAAGGGAGGACAGCACTATGTAGAGGCTAGTTACGGTAACCATATACAGCTTGTCAGACACACTCACGTTCTTAGCCACTGCCTTATCCCCTCTGACCTCAACTCAAAGGAAACATGGAAGGACCCTGTACAGCAGGGTCACTGCTAATTATGTTTTCAAGGTATGGAATGCTGCTTGAAAAAAATTACAAGTTTTTGACACAAAGGAAGAGAAGGAGGGGCAGGGGCTATGGCATGGGAGGGGAGGAGCGATGAGGCCCAACAGGAAGCTGGCCGCCAAGCTCCCAGGGGCCACAGGGCTAACTCCCGTCCCAGGAAGACCACCTCAGGGAGGAAGGAGCTGCTGCTGCAGTCACTGACAGGAACATTGTTCTTCCCTTAAGGAAATCCATCCCTGGGGACATAAGTGTTCTTGCCTTAAGAAAACTCATCCCCGGGGTGAGCCCCACCTAAATCTGCTTGTGTGAGTCTTGCTCTCCAGGCTATTTTTCCAGAGTCTCTGCCTTCACAGTGGCACTGGTGTTTCTACAATTCTTTAAAAGTCTTTTGGGGCCTAGGGTGTAGGTCTCTCCCTCGGTGCCACATGGAAGTCCTTTGTAGGTGGAAGCCCCAGAGACAGGAAGGGGAAAGGCAGGAGAGGCTGATACAGGTACGCAGTGCACTCACACTAGGGAGGACAGTCCCCTCCCCAGGCACTAGTGGGCGACACGGTTCAGACAGAACAGGAGGCATGGAACACGATGCAAATTTGAAAACTCAGTAACAGATCTATTAAATAATCAGTTATTGATACTTTACATTAGAGGAGTTCTGAAATTCTGCTAAGTTGTTTGGAAAGAAACTGATAGCAGGAAATAAATGATGGATGAGGTCTTAAGAGGCTGGTGTTAATTAACTGAACACCTGTATCCCTCTAATAGTAGACAGGAAGAAATTTTAAAAATAGGAAAGACGGCTGGAAAGAGGCTAGTATTATCAGGACTAAACCCAAAGCTACTTTTCAGAAGAATGTAGATGGAGCACTTCGAACACTGCAAGCTGCCATTTGAAATGAAGTAATTTATTCCTTCGCGACTGCACATGATTCATAAACACTGAGAAATAATGTAAGTCAACACAAAAAATAAAAAGGAAACCACTTGGCCTCCTTATATTCAGTGACTTCATGCTTTACCTATTAGAATGAATAATAGTGACAATATCCTAAGGCATATGTCATATTGTCATGTGCTATAGACAGTTCCGAATGACTTTATTCCCTTCATAGGTTCCACTGTTTTCCCCACACACTCTGAGGTGTACCGGGATTCTGCAGCCACGTGTTCTTTTCTCACTTTGTAAGTCACTGTTATAAGGGTGTTACCAGAAAACCAGAAGGGCTTCAGACAAGGGGAAGAGGAGGGAGGGAAGGGTGCCAGGGTGGGAAAGGGAGAGGTGGGATGAACAAAACACACACCCTGACTCTCCCTCAGTGCGAAGCTAGGAGGCAAGGCAGGGCTGGGGGAGGACGGGGCGGGGGGCAGGGGACCCGAAGTATGTTTGTGCTTGTATACATGGTCCAGAAAAAGGCACGTTAAGTGTGTGACTGACTGAAGAAAAAAAAAATCTCATAGAAAAAGGAAAATCGTGCAGTTGCCAATGTCAGTGAACTTAACATTGGCAAACTACCGCTACCTAAGCACTGCAGTCTTGGGAAGTGACCCCATGGTGTCCTGCATGGAATGTGACCCTGGTTCTAAAATAACGAGGTCCTCTGTAGCTGCCTTCTTGTTTCCCAGAATGCCCTACTCCACCAGGGAGTCCACTTCTCTGCCCTCCCTGCCTCTTCCCTCAATGGTACTTATGTGAAGAACATTTACATAATAGCTTTTGAAGAGAGTGCAGCTACTCGGGCTACAGCAGATATACATTTTTTGCTTACAGCTATTAACCCTTCCAATTTTTTTTCCAAGCTGTGTTTGATGATGTCCTGAAAACATAATTGGCAGTAGCCCTACTTTATAAGCGATTGTTTTACCCTCAAGCTTTTCTCTTCCTCCTTAATTTTCCCTTTCCAAATAAAAGGAGTTACAGAAGCAGAGGAAAACAGACATAAGTTCTGTACAAGGCCCTGTAATTCTCTGAACTTGCCCACTGGATATGGACATGATTCACAACGGTAGCCTTTGAGCAGTTGTGTCTTAATTAATGCCTTTAGGATTTGGGGTATAAATATGATTCTAAGACATTTTAACCATAGTTATAAAACACACACACACACACACGCGTGCACACAGAGTGGCCGGCCTGATTCACTGTCTTTGTGGAGCCAGATCATCGCTATGTCTAACGTCCGTAATTAGAGGGTTGCTTCATGTTTATGGAAAATGCTAACAGTGTTTTGGGCTTATGAGGCGCAGTGGACTCAGAGGGGTGAAGCAAGTGAATGTACTGTGCTTGGCTTCATCCTGCATGGCCAGGGCTCTGCTGGAATCTAGAAGTTCTTACATAATCTGCTCTCTTCCTTTTGCCAAAATCATAAACAGAGGAGCTAAAAATACGACATTAATACTGTTGACAAGAACCACGGACACACTGCAACGTGGACGCGTGTGTGCACGCAGGAGCCAGCGCCCCGCTGGTCATTCTCAACTTCTCCCCTCCTGGGAGAGACGGTTCTTCTCCCTGCGCCACCCCTGCCACCCTTCCCATTCATTTAAGCCTCGCAGCATGGCTGACACGTGGGGAGATGCCTCCAGTCTGCACTCATTTCTAACCTGTGCATGGAGCTCCCAGTGCTTTCTTAGCCCTTTCGCCTTGGCAAACAGATTCTATTTTTTAGTTGTGATTATAAACGTTTAAACCCAAGAGGTGGCCATTCCTGGGGGAGTTCCCACAGGAAGATGACTTTCTCAATGATGTCAGGGCCATCAGCCTGACAGCTCTTACACAATCCTAGTGACTGTCAAGTCCAGACAGCCTGATCCTTTCTCTCGAAACTGGGACTGACGTTGACTATAGATTCTGTATCTGCTCCACTCTGAGGGGTGAAAGGGACGCCAGTGGTCAGAGCGCCATCCCTGAACAGCATTCCAGGACCCCTTGTTCATGACAGTATTAAAAGGTCAGTTCTCTCATTTTGGAATCAGCAGTGCATAGCCCTTATGGCTCTACTCTTCCAGTCAGCTGGTGGCAAAGTCTGGCTCCTCTTCCTTTTTATTACTTCACTGTCAGCTTGTAAAAGTGGGCAGCTCCCTTCACAGCAGCTTTGGGGCGGCTCTGTACAGCAGGCGTGAACCCTGTTAATCACGCGGAAATGAAGACCTGGCACAGAACTGCTCAGTGCAGTGGTTATGAGGGGGCCCCACAGCCCTGTAGCCCCACAGGAATCGTGGCTCTGTTGCTCGCTGAGTGGGGCTACTTTTGCTGCCTGGCTTGCTTGGAGTTTAAGAGAGGGACAGCAGTGCCTTCTTCTCAGAGTTGGGAGGAGGAGTACACGAGTTCACACATAAGTTCTTATACAAGAGCTGGGCACATGCTAAGTGCTCAATAAACATTCACTCACATTACTATTCTCACTCAGCAAATGAGATCTCATTCTGTGCAAAAGTAGAGTGGCTTCCCATTTCCAGACACTTGTAATGTTAAAAGGAAACTGCTGAAATAATAAGGAAATGAGACTCCTTTTTATTTCAAGACAACCTTTATAAAAATTGATGAGCCTGTAACACGACAGTGGGCTTATAGGCATAGGATCTGCTATTCTATGCATTTTCTGACTACAGTAAAAATCAGCAGAGCTGTAGCTCCTACACCTTCAGTTAGATCCATCCATCCATGCATGCATCCATCCATGCAACAAATATTTATTGAACCCTTCCTATGGGCTTGGCAAGCTAACTCACTGGGGATAATGCAAGAAACTCAAAGGATGCCTGTTCATGTGGAATTCATATTCTAACTGGGGTCCAGGACCTCTGCAAGGGACATGACAGAGCCAGGAGCTTTCCTAGGTCTTAAGGCCTCGCCAAGAAAGCAAGGTCTGAACCAGGACCCGAGGGAGACAGCGGCATCTGGACAGCTGGGTATAGGGCAGTTCTGGCAGAGGACAGGCCTACTGCAGTGGTGGTAAATCTTTCACAACTTTAAGTGGTCCATTAGCCCACCACAGTGTGTATGCTGTAAGTTTGCCACCACTGGACTCTTGGTTGTACAAGGGCATGCCACACCTGCTTGGCAGCTGAAGCCAGAGCAGTTGGCTGGAACAGAGGGGCACTGCAGGCAGGAGGCAGCCAGAGAGGTACAGGAAGGCCAGGTCATGCAGGATCTCAGAGGCTACTGTGAGAAGCATAGTGACTATGCTGATGGTGGCTTGCAAAGACTTATTCTATCTGTTGTGTGGAGAACAGACCTGGTGCAGATAGAGAGAGGCCAGTTGGGCGCTGCTGCAGGGAGTCCTCTAGCACAGGTGAGATGTGGTGTGTTTTGTTTCCTGTAAGGTACTCACAATGCTAGAGTTTAAAAACTGTACTCTATCTCATATAGAACAGTCACCAAATGCCAAGTCATTTTATACAGTCTGCATTTTGCAATGTCAACAGAAAAAAAAAAAAAAAAAAAAAGACATTCCATGATTGACAACATTTGCTATAGATTCCAGGGTGAGGGCTCAGGGAAAACTGGGATGGGAACTACAAGTCAGCCTTGTGCCCCCTCAGGGCTCAGAGTCATTATAAGGTGCAATAAAAGGCTCTGTGCCAGGGCTGGGAGCGCACCAGTGAGGCTGGCTGCAGTGCCTGGGGTGGGCTGAGGGCTTGGGACCCCCTTGGCTGCAGGGCCTTCCAACGCTATCCCTATCCAGTGACGTGATGGGCAGAGGGCAACTCCATGGAGCCAGTGGGAGCGCTCACGTCCTGAGTTCCTTCCGCCCTGCTTACTGTCCCCGCTGGAGATGCTGTGCTTATTTTTAGCCATCATGTGATTCTCCAGTATTTTCCAGGCTTTGCTTGAGTCACTCTGGTTTCAGAGAATTTTTCATAGGAGGATAAACGCAGGAAAGCAGTTCTCATCTTGAAACGGCTGGACTTTTAAACATTCTCTGGCTTTTAAATGGTTATTTCAACACGGTATGTTTTTCTTCCTATAAACCTCTCACTTTTCATGCCTCTTGCATCTTGGTAGAAAATTAAAGCGTGCTTGGAACGTATCACAGAACAAATCCAATCACCACTTCAGGTTATATTCTTATTTTTCAGCTGTTCTCAGAGAAAAAGAAATGATCCCAATAAAACCCACACATGTCAAATCTCACCAGTAATTGAGAGTAGCGGCCCCTGGCCTGTTGTTGCAGGAGAGAGGAAGGTAGTGGCTGAAAAAGCCCAGCCTGAGCCGGCCCACGGAGGATAAAGACACGCAAGTGTTGCCATGGCAGCAGCATGGTGGGCTCCACCAAATTCCTGGCCCGCAGCACTCACTGAAGCAAGAGACTTACAGACTAAGATGGCCATTTTGGGTGGAATTTAAATGCTTACCTTCTGATGGACTGCCCTTTAATTTCAGTCAGAGTCCCTGGTGACACACAATGTCCCTTTTCTGCTGGTTACAAGCTTGTTAGGGCCTAATAACAGTCTCTTATCCACACTTGCCAGCAAAGACATGGTCTGTGGCCACACTGCAGCTTGGAGCTTGGGAAATGAGACAAAGAGCAGGGCCTGCCTAAGTGGTCCTGCTCTGCTGCAGTTGTGTCCTGCACTGGGGGTCTCCGCTTACACCAGCCCACCACGAGGTCAGGCACCCACTTGTCCTGGGCTTCCTTCTTTCCTAATCTCATTAACCATCAAGTTGTGGGGCCACCACGTTTTCCCGCATGGTGGGTTAGACTTCAGGTTGTAAGCATGCCCTTGCTATAATATGTCCTCAACCAGCAGACAAAGTTATGCTTTAAGTTAACTCCTAGAAGTCTGCATTATAATGCACAGATCTGTTAACTTCTGCAACCAATAGAGCCTAAGTTGAGCCCTGCCCCAGTGATTTCAGCCTCCTGCTGGTCACATACTTAGGAGATATGCCCCTCTGAAGCGCACGCGCGTGTGTGTATGTGTGTGCGTGTGTGTGTGTGTGTATGCCTGTGCTGCACTTCTAACCAACAGAATATGGCAAAGATGATGGGACACCACCTCCAGCATTACTTTGAGTAGGGCTCTATCTTGCTGGCAGATACACTAACGGGGCTTTCCTTACTGGCCCCGAAATCTCTGCCATAAGAACTATGTCACTGGGAAATCTCCCAAGGCAAGAAAGTGTAAGTAACCCCCACGAACCCAGGGGTGAGTCTTTGCCTGGCTGAGCCGCTGACGAGACCCCAGCCCTACTGGACACTTGGATTGCAGCTGGAGAGACCCTTAAGCAGATGACCCAGCTAAGGGTGTCATGCCTCAGAATCTGTAGGCTAAGTGTGTTGCTTGAAAATGCTAAGTTTGTGACTTTTTTTTCTTTTGTTTTTTTTAAGGCAGAAACAAAATCTGCCTGCCCTCCGCAGCCTTATGCCATGAAACATCCCTCCAGAAGAGCACACACTACTGCATGCACTGAGGGTGTATTCCCTGGACCTCAATGTTCTGCTCTTTCGGCCTTGCTCAGCCCCACTCTTCAGCTGGAAGTGGACACTCATCCCTGAAGCCTTGCTTGAGCTTTCTTTTTGCTAGGAAATCTTTAAACAGCACGCAAGACCTGCTCAGGTGACCTCCTCTACACCCTCAGAGCGCTTACCTTGCTTTGCTGTCCCTGTCGCTTCTCCACTAGGCAGTAACTGCTTTAAAAATAGAAGTCTTACTAGTGTCACTGGGTCTCCAGGATCCCTCCCAGCATCTCGGCAAGATCCTACATGAATTAATGGTAATTCCAGAAAAGCATTTCCAGAAGGGGCAAGGGCTCCAAGAACTAGGAACCCTTTGCTATTCTAAGAAGTCCTACCTGGCATTGTAGTGCTAAGTTGAAGTGCAATGTGCTTCTCAGGTAGTGGCTAGAAAGACTTGAAGAACGGCCACATGTTGGCTCATGAACGCCCAGTGATTCAAGTGCAATCATCTCGCCAGATACTATGGTAGAGTCTCCTGCATACTGGCCTACAGGGAAACAATGATTAAGCAAGGAGAACTCACTTACAGCTTGATTCACCCAATTCTAAGGGATTCTAGAAAATTCTTCAAGTCAACACTATTCTGTTTAACACACCAAGTGACAAGAAAAGGATCTCATTAAAAAAAAAAAAAAAAAAAAAAAAAGACCTGGCAAAAAAGAAAAATAGGCTGACTGGCAACTTGTGATGTTCCACTTATGGAAACAGTGAGTGTGATGTCATTCTCTTTTGAGACCAGATGAGGTTTACTGTCACGCTGAAAAGCACAATCTCACCTTACTACACTGATAAAGAGAACAAAGATAACTGCTAGGAGTAACACGGAGGCTTGGTTTCAGAACCTTAGTTCTACATATCCATGGAGCAGCTGGGTGAGGACAACACATGCTGGCTATAAGGCCTGGTGCTGTTTGAAAAGCTGGGATGACCACTTTCCAATGTAGGAGGGACAATCACAGATGCCACCAACACTTAGCAGAGTCCTGAGTGCAAACAAGAAATACATGCCAACCCTGCCTCAGGGGCTTCTGCTCTGCTTTGAATCCCTCAGATCATTTGCTCAGAGAGATACCTGAACTGAAGATTTAAGAAATAAACAATTAGTAATTAACTAATTGAGCATTCATAATTCTAGACTTCAGGCTGGCTTAGCCTTGGGAGCTAATAAGAAGCCTGGAACAAGTGGCTTGATATTTCCTATATTATAATGTAAACAAAGTACAGTAACTCTTTCTCAGTCAAAACTCTTTTGTGAAGATGAATGGGAGTATTTCAAACTTTTATTTATTTTTTTAAGAATGTTTTAAAATTTTATGTATTTATTTTTTTCTTGTTTCAGAACCTTTGTTTGTTTATTCACTCATTTTTATGGCCAGCTCAGCCCATCCCGAGGGCAGGGCTGGCGCAGCATGTAGTGCCGGGGATCGAACTGCGGTCCCTACAGCTGCCTAAGCTTTCCCAAGCAGGCACTTTAGACCACTGAGCCATCCCGCCGGGCCCCTATTTCAAACTTTTAAAGATGCATTGTTTTCAAATAGGTGAACACCACCACAACAGGGCAGCAAGTACTCTATTATTCCAAGCTTTAGTAATACTGAGCTTTTATTGACTTCATGGGCCAAGCGATCTGAATTTAGTTTGAGACAAAGCAGAATGGGAGGAGACCCTGTATGTGATATCTGGGGAGGCAATATAATCTAAGTTAAGCAGTGGAGACTCAAATCCACATTGGGCTTCTAATCTTGAGTGACTTCCTTCTAGCAAGGGACTCTGCCAAATTACTCAACCTCTGCCTCTGTGTTTTAGTTTTCTTTCTTTTTTTTTTAAATTGCAGAATCATTTATCTCTCTATATATCCAATAATTTCATTTTACAGATTCACCTTATTGTCTCAATTTTCCAAATTGTCCTAAATACATACGTATCCTTACAATCATGGAAAATATGTTTGTTTGAATTTTATTAAATTAATATATGCAGGCTGGGGCATTTAATTTGCTATAGCTCAATGCAGCAGCAGAACAACACTAATTGAATTGACTCAAAATAACCTACTGCAGCCCATTCAATTGACTTTTGTGACACCATGTTCTCATTTTTGAAGAGCATTTTTCATTAACCTTTTATAGTCTAACTTGCACTCAACAAAAGAATGAGTTCAACTGTGACTAGTCTTCCTTTATTTCATTTCTTGGTGTTTTAGTTTTCTAAACTCTACAATGAGTAAAATAGTAGCAAGTTACGATTGTTGTGGCGTTAAACTGAATGATACATGCACTTACTATGTGCTTAAGGTTAGCTAATACTACTGACTCCCTTTGCATGTCAAATGTCTTTCCTGCCTCTAAATTACTTGGAAAATTTACTACTATTAGAATTTAAGACTTACACAACTACAGCACCACATCAAATTGGTTTGATCTCTAGGCTTTAAAAATGTCTACTTTTAAATAAATTATGCCTGTAACGACTCTAGAAATCTAAAATGATTAAAAATTAGAAGCTGATTTGGTATCATCTGTCAAAACACGGTCTCGGTAGACAAACAGGTTGGTATGGAAGTGAAAAATGCCTGATGCTTCCAGAAACACAACTGCCAGGGGCGACTCCTCCTGGAAATGTCCTAAATTCTTGCTTCTACCTGTGCCCAATATTCTAAATTCTCCAATACTCAATATTAGGGCAAAGCAGGGTATTACTCATATGCTGTTGTTTTATTACCATTATAGCTAAGTGGCCATGGCCTTAGGCTGCAGCCTACTCCTCCACCAGTCTCTCACCTTGAAACTCAATCTCCATGTGATGGTACTGGGAGATGGGACTTTTCAGAGGTGACTGATTAGCTTATGAAGGCAGAGCTCTCAGGAATGCCACTAGCACCCTTACAACAGAGGCTCGGATGAGTTAGTTGGCTTCTTCTGCCATATAAGGACACGGTACAAAGGTGCCATCTATTAAGAATAGTTATGAGAAGGAGGTCTTTCTCTGATACTGAGGTGCTGCATCTGCTAGCATCTTGTTTTTGGAATTAGTGCCCTTGCCATCCCAAATTTGTGACATATATTTCTGTTGTTTTTAAGCCACCCAATTTATGGTATTTTGTTATAGTAGCCCAGACAAAGACAGTAGGGGAATACAGATTTAATTGTTCTTTGAGAAGAAAGTATTTCAGTGCCTAGCAGTGTTCTTATATATCTTACATATGACAAGCATGTAACAGAAAGAACAAAACTAGTACTACTCTTATAGGGATCTCCTGTAAGCATTTAATCAGCTGGGCCATTACAGTATCTCTTTACATTTTCTCCAGGTCCTCATGTAGGTAAGGGAGTGGCCAGTAAGATGAATGTTATTTTGTAATTTCTTATGACATAATTTGTAATTTCTTATGACATAATTTCTTATGCCCTTGGGTGGCATTTAACTTCTTGAGTACATTTCCATTGGATTCTGGATAAGTCACTGTTAAATCAGAAACATCAACACTCTTTGCACCAAGATCTGGTCCCTACACACTGACATGCACAAAATCCAGAATATAATACAAACTATTTGATGATGAAGAACTAGGGAAACGTGATATATTCTGAAACGAAAAGACACACAACGAAGGCCAGGATGATGGAATAGGCAGTTAAAAACTTTAAAGATGCTACTGTAAACATGATCAGTTAACTAGAAGGAAAATGTCACAATGAATGAGAAAATATGCTCACAAGGAATGAAAAGATAGGCCAATTTAATGGAGAAAAAATAAAACCTGACAAGTACTATAGCTACAATAAAAATTCCATTCAATAGTAGAATGGAGATGCTTGGGGACAGAGAAGAGAATCTTGAGGATATGTCAATAGAAAACATTTAATTTATAGAGGAAATAAAGACCTAAAAAAAAAAGGACACTAACCAAGAAACTTGTATGATTTTAAGAGCTCTGACATGGATACACAGATCCTAAAAGGGTTGGACAAATAGAATGGAACTGAGAGAATAATACTATAAACTTTCCAAATACATAAATGTATAGATTTATCAAGTTTATGGAAATCTAATTCAAATTATGTGATTAGGTGTGTCACAGTCACATTGGTGGAAGCAAAAAATAGTCTTTATCTTGTGTTTTATACAGGAGATGGGTAATTAGAATGAATACTTATAGGGCTGGCGAGAATGGTTCAGGGGTCTAAAGCACCTGCTTAGGAAACCTTAGGCAACTCTATTCCTGGCACCACAGGCTACACCAGCCCAACCCAACCCCCAGGGCAGACTGAGCTGGCCCATATGTATATATATGCCATAGACAGTGGATAATATCTTTAAAGTAACTAAAGAGGGAAAAATAAAACTTTTCTAATAAAACTTTTTAAGAATATATATGTATCTACAGAAAAAGGAAAACTAGGTGTGACTCAGCATCATGACCCAACACTGTAAGATGACATAGTGGCACGATACAATGGAAGGTGGTATGCCACTGAAGCAGGGTAATAAGAAATATTAAATGTTCTTCAGTCTAAAGATAAAGAAGGGAGAAAGGAAGCTAGAAGGGAACTCAGATGTTCAGAAATGATATTATAAACAGCAAAAATATGAAAATAGATATTTTTGTATTCTTTATAATAAAAACTGTTTAATGTAATACTGCCTAGTAGACATATGTGCACCACAAATAACTTAAAATATTCTATGGACACATCAAAACAGTTAAGAAGATTGATCTTAATATATGAAAATATACCAACAATATGATTCCTACATGTAATCAATGTAAATTAGAGGTTTATTTTTGAAGTCTTTAAACCTTTTCTAAGTCTGCATTTTATACATACATTTTTTTAGCTATTGTTTCTTTAAATTTTATTTATTTGGTATAGGGTCCCACTACGTAGCTCAGACTTGTAGTGATGCTCCTGTGTATGCCTCCCCAGCACTGGGATTACCAGCATGTGCCACCACTACTAGACTCAGTGGCTGGCTTGAGCCTGGGGTTCTGGAGCTGGCACAGCATGTGGTGCCAGGGATCAAGCCCTAGTCTCTGTGCTTGCCTAAGCAGATGTTTAGTCTGCTGAGTTATCTCCCTAACACTCATGCTACACATCTTAATGAAGGAAAACAAACAAACAAACAAACAAACAAACAAAAAAACACATTTTCAGAGCTAAAAGTCTGTTAGGCAATATGAATTTAAAGCAAAAGTTATACATTTGTTTTGTGGGGATTATAAGATATGGAAATTTACTATATATGACAAAAATATCGAAGGTCAGGGTGCGTGTGTGTGGTAGGCATTATAAGGTTTATAAGTATGCTGTAAAAAGGTAAAAATATATAACTCTTAAGAGTAGCTACTAAAAAATTAATCCAAAGAGGTAGTTTAAAGATAATTAAAGTTAAATTTTAATTTTTTTTAATCTAGAGGACAGTAAGAAAGGAGAAATAGCCAAACAAACAAGAAGACAGAACCCTTCCCCTGCCCCCCTGCCCCTCTGCCAGTAATGTTAGTTCTAAATCCAACCGTCTCAGTACTTACATTAAATATAAATGAACACTAATTAAAAAGCAAAGATTACCAAAGTGAATAACAAAACAAGATCCAATTATATCCTACCTATGAAACACATTTTAATGAGTCTTTCACACCATACACACAGTATGTGCATCCAAAGGGTACCACAGAGATAGTAAAAAGGAAAGAAACTGCTCAAAAGGAAAGAGTAACTGGGATGGGGGAAGAGAAAAGAAGGGAAAAAAAGATAGCTATATATATAGACAAGACAGTTAAGATAGTTATACTACTAATTTCTATCAGTTCATTGAAAGCAACAGTTAATGCTCAATTGTGTGATCAGTTTTTACATCTATGTTTTGTAATCTGGGCAACTGCTCTGAAAATAACAATATGCAATATAATGATTGTTAATTTATCATCTTGTTTGAAATTCAGTGGGTTTTTTGGTCTCACTAGTTTCTAAGGATCACATCTGTGAGTCAGGATTCCTGATCCCAAGACAATGGCCCAGATGGATGGAGCCTGAAGGCATCATCCAGAGTAGCCAGAATGAGATTGTGGACAGCCTGGACAACAGGAACCTCTTGGAGTCCTTTCCTGTGGCATGTATGCCTATGGTTTTCTGAAGCCCTCTGCCATCTAGCAGTGTGCCATTGTTCCTTGTATCAAGGGTTATGATTGTGACTGCTGAAGCTCAGTCTGGGACTAGGAAAACAGCCACATTTGCCATAACAATTCTGCAATGGATTGCGTTAGATCTAAAGGCTACTCAGGCTTTGGTGCTGGCTCCCACTGGAGAATTGGCTCAGCACATAGAAGAGGTGGTCATGGCATTAGGAGATTATAGGGGTGCTCCGTGTCATGGCTGTATTGGGGGCACCAATGTGTGTGCTGAGTTACAGAAGCTGCAGATGGAAGCTCCCCACATCATTGGGGGAACCCCTGTCCATGTGTTTGACAGGCTTAAGTGCAGATAACTGTCTCCCAAATATGTCAAGATGTCTGTGTTAGATGGAGCTGATGAAACGTTGAACCATGGACTCAAGGAACAGATTTATGACATATTCCAAAAGCTCAACAGCAACATCCAGGTGGTATTGTCAGCCACAATACCTTCTGACGTGCTAGAAGTGACCAAGAAGTTCCTGACACCCATTCAGGTTCTTGTCAAGAAGGAAGAGTTGACCCTGGAGGGTATCCGCCAATTCTACATCAGTGTGAAACAAGAGGAATGGAAGCTGGACACATTCTGTGATTTGTATGAAACCCTAACAAGCCATTGAAGGAAGGCTGATTGGCTCACAGAGAAGATGTATGTCCAAGATGTCACTGTCTCTGCCACCCATGGAGATACAGACCAAAAGAAACGAGATGTTATCATGAGGGAGTTCAGGTCTAGTATCAGAGTATTGAATACCACTGACTTGCTGGTCAGAGGCACTGGTGTGCAGCAGGTTTCTTTAGTCATCATCTATGATCTTCCAATGAACAGGAAAAACTACATCCACAGAATTGGTCATGGAAGCTACTTTAGCCGTAAGGCTGTAGCTATTAATATGGTGACAGAAGACACTGAGACTTTCTACAACTCCTCCATTGAAGAGGTACTCCTCATTGTTGTTGACCTTATCTGAGAGGGGCTGTCCTACTGCCTAGCCTCAACTAGAGTTCAACCTTGGGTGGCTGAGGAGCAGCTGGAGTAGAGAGGGAAGGGAGATAAGAGATGCATATCTTGTCAATTTCTGTTTTTCTTTTTCTTTCTTTCTTTCGAAAAAAATGTCACTTTTGGAGGCAAAAAAGAAAAAAAGACATAGCACAAACAGTATGCACAAGCTGGAATGACCATTATTATCAGATAAAGTAGACTTACGACAAAGAACATTTTCAAAAACAGTCAATTTAACAGGATGACTTAATAACAAATGTATGCATGCAATAACAGCAATAGCTACAACAGCAACAGAATGGAATTAAAGAGAAACAGACAATTCCATAATCAATGCAGGAATATCTAACGCCCTCTTTACAGCAACTATTAAGAGCTAGACCAAAATAACACCATCAACAACCCTCCCTTCCTGCAAAACAAAACCAAACAAATCTACTGAGATTATAAAGGATCTTAATAATAGCACCCATCTTTACCTAATATTTCTACAACGCCTTGAAAGCAACAACTGCAAAACACACATTCATTTCAAATGAACATGGTATAACGACCAAAAGAAGATGACATTTTAGGCCATAAAGTCAAGATCAGAACGAGGATAAAAACCATGTCTACTGCTATATTTCCCCTCCATTCTTAAAAACTTTCCCCCAGTGCTGCTCCTCCCAAAATTAAAACAAAAAAACAAAACAAAACAAAAAAAAAAAAAAACCCTGTTCTTTCCTCAAAGGTGAGAAAGGTGATACTTATTCAGATTATATGAGCTTAATCAATGTTCATGTGTTGCTGGACAAATGAATACATATTTGAAGATTATGTGACTGTCTTAAGAGCATCCAAAATTAAACGTAATGACAGTGATGATATTTAAACACTCAATACAGTTTCTGAAAAATCTGATAGGATTTATTTAAATTTATATTTAGGAATTTAATCATAATTATTCAAGTACTTTATTATTCTATTATATTTTTTAGGTTGTTTCCTTTTTCAAACAACTCTTGTACATTTCCATTAAGTTGATTTTAAGGCTGACACGCTCAAGTCCCTGAGGACAGGAGAAAGCTCAGAAGCTCAGACTCAATTCCCAAAGCAGCCCTAAATCCATTACACTATATTTGTATATTGGAGTTTGATTAATGTACGTGAATTCGCACTGTGTCCAAGCTACAGTTGCTATAGAAACCATGGCTTTGAGTTGCCTTTTAAGTTTAGCAAGTGCTCACACATAAAAACGGATCTCCCCAGACAGTTATCTCAAGTTGCAGATATTGCTCGTGGCAACACATTTATAAATACCTTGATTCACATTGATGTGTGCACTTAATGGCTCGCTAGCGTCATGAAAATGTATTTAAATGCATCCCTCTGGTCAGTAAATCAAAAGCAATTCAAAAACAGTTTCTCAGAATCAAACTTACCTGGAATCTACCCTTTGGTGACATCTCTGCTTGTGCCACAGTTGAGTGCAGTACAGGCCAGCTACACACAGGCACCACTCCACGGCTTCTCTGGCCCATAGCAGAAAAGTTTTTATCTCTATTGAAATGGCAGAAACTCTAGCACCTTTTCACCAAAAATAGAATGTACCAAATATGTGGAATACATGCGAATCTCTTCTGGTGTGTGACTATTTAAGCACTCTGAATGACGTAAACACACAATTTCTTTCTTCCTAATTTAAACGAAGTCTTCTCAGTTATCATATGCATAATCCATTCTACAACCACACTTTCCACTCTAATTTATTCTCTTTATTATATAAGATGCTCTGGTGCTATCATTTTCTGCTCTGAACATGTAACAAGGCATGCAAGTTAATTTTAATATCATCCAAGGCAAATATTGGGGGAATAGATAAATTCACTGTAAAATGAATCAAGTTTTCCAAATCCAAAAAAATAATTGAAGAGTATTTTCTATTTTTGGCATATGAGTCACTGCTTGTTTTGACTAATGCAGACAATTAGGAAATGATCAATTCTTAGAGAATCAGAATTACTCTAGACCTATATATCTCACCATGCATTAAATTTAAATCAAAATGGACTGAAGAACTAAATGTTAAAATAGAAACAATCTGCTGGAAGATCAAATGGGTAGAACTCTTAAAGGGAGTTCCTATTGGAAAGGACTTCTTGAACAGAACCTCCACTGGCACAAGAAGAAGTACTAAGAACCAACAAGTGGGATCGTATGAAATTTAAAAACGTTTGTACAAAAAAGGAAAGAACAACAGAGTGAAGAGGCAACTTATAGAATAGGAAAAAAATTTACCAACTATCACTCAGACAGAAAACAAATATCTAGAGTATAGGAAGAACTCAAAAAGGCACATGAAAACAACACTGAGTTTCTACCTTACTCCAGAAAGAAAGGCTATCATCAAGAAATCGAATAACAAATGTTGGTGAAGCTGCAGGAGAAAAGAAGCCCTGCTCCCCTCTTGGTGGGAATGTAAACTAGTGTAACTGCTATGGAAATCAGTATAGAGATTCCCTAAAACAACAAAGAGAGGATTTCCAATTTACCCATTATTGACTGTACAATGATACACGAATGCCCAGGCCATGGCAGCACCGTTTGTCACAGCTTCACCTTGGAACAGGTCTAATATGTTCATCAGCAGATGAATTAAATGTGGTATTTACACACAATGGACTGCTACTCTGCCATAAAAAGGACAATCCTGGGTCATGTGTAGAGCAGCTCAGGACGACAATGTTAAATATTCAGACATATAAGCTTAGATAGGATGTGATTTCTCTTTTATGAGAAGTCCAAATATAAAAGCAAAATAAAAGAAAATAGGGAACATGGATATAGATCTTTTCCAAATGAGAAGCAGAGTGTGAGAATTAGAGAGGGAAAGAGGATGAAAACAGAACCAAAATGTGTAGGTACACGGAGTATAATCAACATGTGATGCAAACATTTACTAAGAAAAAACAGACTGGAAAAAAATATTACTTGACCTGGAATGACCGTGATGTAAGTGTGAGTCCCCTAGAGACCTGACCCTCCTCACGCTTTAATTTATATTCCACGATAAATGGACAACAGTGGGGCTTGTGTAAGAAATGCAACCTTCTGCGGCTTCAGACCACAGGAAGGGGTACCACAAGCAAGACTGTAAAAATAGTCCACACAGGAACTGGTTCAGAGTCAAAACCATAAATACAGAAGGATAACAGAATTCTAAAAATTAGGCAGGACTTAGGAGGCCTATAGGGTCACAGACACACCAGGGGCAGGTGACACACAGTTCTATTTGATCAGGAGGTAACGAGCTCAGGACATTAAGCTCTTCAGTAAGAATCGAGGATTTCTGGTTCCACTGGCCTATGTCTGAATTTTCTTGGTACTTAGGCAGACTTGTCCTACTAAGCTATGTGGTGAGAAACTATATCCCTGTGTGTACACTAGCTATGCCTGAATTAAGAAAGAGTAAAGACCTTAGCATCTCACAAATAAAGTGCATCATTTTGTAGCACATATATTACAACACCTATTCTGACTCTTAGAATACACTTTAGCTTACATTGTCTTGGCTGTGCTCCCAAATCTGGATACAGGACTAGTAGAAAAATAAGGTCTTAATGAGTATATAGGAGCCTTTTTTCTGTTACACTTATTAATAATGATTTTCTACATATGAGGTGTGCTTCACTGCAATTTTCCCCCAGTATAATTTTACTTCCTCATGCTGTTCAGTGCTTACAACATTTTATTTAAAAGGGCAACGATTAATTTGACTCCGGAAGATATCCTTTCTCCCTGATAAAGACTAACTTTGATCAAACCCGGGCAAAATTATCAGGAATGCAGTCTTAGGAACGGCTGCCTTCTGGAACATGAAAACCTAAATTTATTATCTGTTGACTGTAATGTGTTTCTTGAGCTTTGCCATCTGAGAGGTTAAGCTCTGGGAAGCGTATATTTCTTTCCCAGGTTCATGGGCATTCTATCAAAAATGGAATGTGGCTTTGGGGAAAGACGGATGAGGAAATTCCTAGAAATTGAGGCCAGGGCAGCATGATGACAGTTCTGCTTAGTGAAGTAGGAACAATGTTTAAAAGAAATTAAGGAGATATTATGATTAGGGAAGAAAAGTACTTTGAGGTCTGTTCTGTTTCACTACTACAAACTTGAAAAATGGCAGTTGAGTTTCAAGTCCAATGTATCCATCACTAACATCTACAGAAAATGACATTAAGATGAGAAATACCAGTCACCCCGAGTTTCTCACCTTCTCATCCTCCCACTGGGTGGGGAAGACAAACTACCCCCTTCTCCAGGCTGGCTCTTAGACTGATGCAAGTGACCCACCAGAGTAGGTGGTTAATGAGACTATACAAAATATTATTTCCCACACTCCTTATGGTTTCGTTTTTATCTTTCCCAATGCTTCTTCTACAGAAAAATAAACCCTTCTTTTTCTTTTCAATCCTCTCTGCCTTTGGCTTTATTTTCCTCTGATAGTTTCAAGTTCATGACCCTATAATTTCTCATCATTTTTTCTATTTTCAACTATTTCATCTCTAAGAATTTTTCTCCCAACTTGCAAACCTCACCAAGAAGAATACTACCCATTCTTCTTCAAATCTTAATTCCTTTTTTGTTTTTTCATTTACCTTTAGTGACCTTTACTAGTGCCAGACAGTGTAAGAAAAATAGTCTTGGCTTCAATTAATATGTGATTTCTTTCTTTTCTTTTCTTTTCTTTTTTTTTTTTAATGGCCAGCTCAGCCTGCCCTGAGAGCAGGGCTGGTGCAGCATGTGGTGCCGGGGATTGAACCGTGGTCCCTGAAGCCGCCCAAGCTTCCCCAAGCAGGCGCTTTAGACCACTGAGCCATCCCGCCGGGCCCCAATATGTGATTTATTTCACTAAAAGTTTCACGAAATAGAGGTCTTTTAAATCCCTTTTCCATAACAGTTCCTAACATTAAAAATGTCAGATTGCTAATTAAGTGTAAAAAATGTATGGTACCCAAATCTTAATTCCTGAAACTGCCATCATTTTTTTTTTTTTTTTTTCCTCTGTGCCAACCACTGTTTTTCTTTTACTTAAATTTTTTTCCTGGGAAGTGTCTGATGCTCTTCCACCTCACTTCCACAACCCATACGACCCTGCTGAATGGCTGCAACTGTGGCCTAAGAGCTCAGCATCCTGATGGAGCAGCTCTCTGAAGGACCAGTAATCACCTCCTAGGAGTCAGATTTCCCTGGCCTATATTCAAGCTGCACTCTATTTGATATTTTCACAAATAATATGCAGAACTGTTGACCATCTTTCTAAAAATTTCTCACTTCTATCATGTTGGGCTTTCCTGGTTTTCTTTTTTTTTTTTTGAGACAGGGTCTCACTATGCAGTTGAGGCTGGCCTTGAGCTCACTTTTGTAGCCCAGGCTGGTCTCGAACTCGCACTGATCCCCCTGCCTCAGCCTCCCAAGTGCTGGGATTACAGGCGTGCGCCACCACGCCCAGCTTTCCTGGTTTTCTTAATCATCATTTTCTGTTTCCTCATCCTTTACCTACCTCCATCCTTCTGAAGACTATGCTTAGTTTCTTAGTCTACAGCTCACCATTCTGTAGTTTTAAACCAGACCTTAATAATCTCCATTTCTGTTCTCCAATTCCCCCCTCCCTTTTTTTTTAAGAGTAGGAAAAATTTATTGAGAGAGAAAGCTCCTGTCTGAGAGGGAAGGGGGTGGGGTGGGGTGGGGTCTGGGAATGTGGGTAGCCAGCCAACTCTGCTTGTTAAGGGTGTTTACTGAGCAAAGCCACAAGGTAAGGGGGGCTCAAGGTTGGACAGAACTATAACCAGTCAATAAGATTACAAGTATAGTTGCTTAGGTAATACTAATCCAGTGGCAAAACATAGGGTGGGTGTGAGGTGGGACAAAAATATGGTCAACCAGTAAGTATACAACAACAATAGCTGCTACGGTAATACTAATCGAATGGGGATCGAACTGTCCAACTCATTCTTAAAACTCGGTCCTTCTATCATTCCGCTAAATGATTTCCAGGTAGAATACTGTGTTTGCATCTAGATGTATCCCTCTCAAGCCTCATGTGTTTATGGGTGGGGTCTTAGGAAGGGGACTGGACCATGAGGCTATCATGCTTCTCAGTGCAGTTTGCTGATGAGTTTATATTAATGTGATTTACACAAACAACTTACTTAAATCTCTTCTTAAGTATTACAAGACACTTTTTTTTTTTTTGTCTTTTTGAGACAGGGTCTCGCTATGCAGTTCAGGCTGGCCTTGAGCTCACTTTGGTAGCCCAGGCTGGTCTCGAACTCACACTGATCCTCCTGCCTCAGCCTCCCTAGTGCTGGGATTACAGGGGTGCGCCACCACGCCCGGCCTACAAAACACTCTTGAATTCAGTTCATTCAAAGAAAACTTAAGATTTTTTCTCAAGTCTTTTTCTTTCAGGATTTCCTGAACAATACCCTCCTCCCTCCAGGTGTGTGACACAAAGCCAGAAGTTAAAGAAAAAAAAAAAGAGAAGTCAAGCTTGATGCCTCCCCTCTCTTTCACCCAGTATCCCTTCATCACCAACATTCGACCGATCTTACCCTAAATATTTTCCAGAGTGGTCTACTCCTCTCCTTTTACTGTTTTAATCAGATGAATAAAATCTGAATATATATATATATAAAATTTAATTTATATATATATAAAACTGAAAACATAATACCAGATTTCTAATGGTCTCAGCTTACCTTGAATATAGGCAAAAATACCACGCTAAGGGTTAAAAGAAGTTCTACCAATGAGGAAAACTATGATTAGAAAGGTATTACTGCCAACCATTTCTGATCTGTTATGATTGAAGGTGGGCAGAATAACAGTAAGTTACTTAGTAGCTTGAACAGTGGGTTCCACACCTGGGATGGACACAAATGGTTTCTGAGGCCAGCATGGCTTAAATGTCCCAAAGTCAACTGGATTTCCAATAATGACCCAATTATATAAGCATACATTTTACTTGGTAAAGCCTGCTTTTCATAGGAAGATGTTCACAGTTTAGAAAGGTTTTTATCCAGAAGACCATAACATATTTTAAAATTCCAGGTGGAAGGGGGTAAATAAATGAAGTATTATTCCTACTATCACATAAACACTGGCACCATCTCAATTGATGGCAGGATGTACAGTTTCCTTTGAAGGATCACACATGATCCATATGTAATGACATAAATCAGCTCACATTATGATCTATGCTGCCAGCCATAAAGCTGTAAAAATACTTTGGTCAAAATTAATAGAGAGGGGCCAGGGAGATTGCTCCATGGCACAAGTGTGTGCCTCGCAAGTGCAAGGTCATGAGTTCGAACCCTGGTCCCGCCCCCCCAAAAAAAAAAAAAAAAAAAATTAAAAGAGACAACATGAAATTTCTTTGAAGAAAAACTAAAGAAACACAAGGCTATCCCTGGAGTATTATTTTAGCACACTGCTTCAATGACATAATGTGCTAGTCTCTGCCATTTCATAGCTTGAATCAAGACTGTCACATTTATGATAAACTAATCACAGACAGATAACTGTGGCCAGGCAGACACAATAATAAAAACCACACGAGTCCCTAAAACACTGGATGCTGGGCAGAATCAACATTGGGTGAAGTGCAGAGGGTCTGAGCCATTTTCTGACAGTGACCCCAGGACTGCATGGTGACATACCTGCTGTCGGAGAGTTTGCGTGGTGTGACTTCTTGGGCAGGTTGAAGATCTGTTCGCCAGGGTCTGGGGGAGGAATGGCATCTTGGCCTTGTCGCGCCTCAACTGGGTCATACTCCTTCCCATCATAGTTTGCGTCGTAGAATTTCTTAAACCACTGGATAAAATCCAGGTTGTCCTGGAAACGCCCTTTCACTAGCTTCTCCACTGGAATTACCTAGGACAGAAAGTCACAAGGTGAGTCGTGCACCCCAGGCTTGCTGGTATCTAGTATAATGGAAGTGTTCCCTAAATACGAGCACATCCTATTTATCTAACTGAGCTCTCCCCAACGGCTTACCTGGCTATACAATTAATGTAATGCTTCACCATATTAAAGAAGAACCTAGCCAAAACACAGTTCTGCAATCCTAATATTTTGAGCAGGCTAGACCAGGAATATCATTAGTTGTCAGAGGTGGGGAAACAGCTCAGTAGAATAAATGCTTGCCTGGCAAGCACAAGGACCTGAGTTCAATCCCCAGTTCTGCCAAAAGAAAAAAAAAAAAAATCATTAGCTGTCAAGTGGGGCTAATCCTCCCTTGTAGGCTGTTGGTCTCCAGGGAACTAACTGCTCCACAAAAATGTGGGCTTGGCATGTTGTGCTGGTTCATGATGGACGAGCTGACCTATTTTTTTTTCCAACGTTCTGCCCAGGTGTATGGGATACACATGTTTGCAGTACATAATAAAATGCATTATGGGCAGATCATGCATGTGCATAACACATCTTAATATTTCTTTTTCCCCTCTCCCTTCATCTCTTGGACCCCTTCCTTACTGCAAAAGATCCATGTCCCTGTTTCCCATTATCTATCCTTTATTTTGCTTTTTATTTGTAATTTGGGTTTTTTACATAAGAGAAACCACGTGAAAGTTAAGCTCATGTGTCTGATTTACTTCACTTAACAGTATGACCCAAGGTGTCTTCATTTTCCTACAAATGATTCCAGTTTATGGGATAAACTCTTAAAAGGATCATGGTTAGTAGCACAAATGAAAAACTTTAAGTAAAAAATGGATACAATGTATTGGTTCACATTAAACACAATCAGCTTTCCCTGAGCTCACTTATAACAAACGTAGAGAGGTAGAGAGACAAGTAGGTAAAAGGCCCGAGACAGTACAGGCCCTGCCATCTATGGGTCCCAGAGGAGCAGAGACCACACACCACCAGAGTACAGAGGAAACATGGCAGCCAGGAGGAAGAAGAGGATGGGGGTGGGGGTAGGGGTGGGGGTAGGGGGGTGGGGCGGGGAGAAGGCGGACGAGGAGGAGGAGAAGGAGGAAGGAGTGGGAGGACAACAAGGACCAGGAGGAGGAGGAGCATGGTGTACTCCTTACCTTCTGGGCAAGGAAGCTCTGCTTTCCATACAGTAACCTTTCCTACTACAACCTCAGGAGGCAACCAGTGCTCCCTATACAGCTCCCCTTACAGGAGTTTTAGGTTTGTAACAAGGAAAACATGGAGTTTGATCTCTCAGCTCCAGTTCAGTAGGTCACTGTTTCTTAAGGACAACGGAAAGGTACTGGGCCCTTTGAACCATACCTTTGCAGATTTTACTTCCTATCTCTGGGCAAGAATACTAGGTGAATGGGAACACATGAGAGTGACAGAACAAAGGACTGAGCCACATTCTGTGTGTGTGTGTACGTGTTGTGTGTGTGCACAAGTGGTCTGGACAAAAACTTAGGGCTCAAAGCATGTGGCGTTGTTGTGTAATGACATACATGGAAACTGTAGAAATTAAGCTTTCAGCAGGGCTTTGTCTCTCAGGAACTCTACGCCATTCATATTCTAAATCAATGTGACATTAAAAAAGTACTGAAACACCTTAAATATCAAAGATGGTTTGAAAGGAAAAAGTGACAGATGCATTTTCGGCCATCTGTTCAGTGAAAGTGTCCTTTCTTTCTTTTTTTTTTTTTTTAAATTATTTTATTTATTTATTCATTTTCTTGATTCAGAACATTTGCTTATTCACTCATTTCTATGGCCGGCTCAGCCTGCCCCGAGGGCAGCGCTGGCACAGCATGTGGTGCCGGGGATCGAACCGCAGTCCCTCAAGCCGCCCAGGCTTTCCCAAGCAGGCGCTTTAGACCGCTGAGCCATCCCGCCGGGCCCAGAAAGTGTCCTTTCTTTACAGCTGAAATAACCAGGGACAGAGCAAATAGAAGCAAACTGTCAGAGAACACATTTTTCACAAAGACTCTTCGGACATGCAGCACTTTGGCAATGGTATTTCCCTTTTGAAATTCCCTTTAACTCTCATGGGGTGGAATTCCTGTTACACACACAGTTTACTAATTTTTTTATTGTACTGGTTACTTTTATGTGTTTGGAGTGTTAAATATTTATATGGTCACTGATTAGAGAGTGACCTTTTAGAGAATATGGTCCTTTAAGGAACACGCAGTATCAGACCTTGTCAGATGCTGAAAATTTATAGTTTTAGATAATGGCACTCCCTTACCAGTTAAAATAAAGTTCTTACTTATGTTGATCCACATTCTATCAAAATGCAAAATGTCAAAATTCTGTCAAAATCCTTGCATTCTGTCAAAATGAAAATTTTAGGAGCATAAGTTCAAAATCTCTAAAGGCAAGCCAAACTGCACAAAGCCTTCTGAGAGCTGGGCTATGACAGACCAGATGGACAAAAACACTGTCTCTCGCAGGACTACAGGGTATAAACATGGCTTAGTAAAGCTACAGAGGCTAACAAAGGCCAGAAAGGCCAGGTCACTGCAAGAATTTTCCAGAACATTCACGACTTCCCCCATTGTCTATGCACTCACTTCTGGAAACATGGAACCCATTAATTTGATATATAGCAAATTCCATTAATAAATCTATGAACATGTGTTTTTTCTTATTGTAGAATTATGAATAGAAAAAGGAAGAAAAATGATACAAGTGGAACTGTGAACTTATTAAAGCAAGGAGAACCTGTATAGCTCTGCATCTGAAAATATACAGGGAGACCGATTTGGAAGTTACCCACAGAAAAAAGACACAAAGTAAATTGAAAAGGAAAGGCTAAATTGTTCAAGATGATATATATTTTAAAATAAAAATTTAGGGCCTGGCAGGATGGCTCAGTGGTCTAAAGCACCTGCAGGCAGCTGCAGGAACCTCGGTTTGATCCCCAGCACCACATGCTGCACCAGCCCTGCCCTCAGGGCAGGCTGAGCCAGCCATAAAAATAAATAAATAAACAAAGAAAAGTTCTGAAACAAGAAAAATAAATAAATAAAATTTAAAAAAAGATTAAAAAAATAAAATAGAAATCTAGAGAAAATGAGAAGCTGGATTTTCTTACTAGTTTGACAACAATGTTTTGTCAAAATTAAAATTTAAAAATATGTAATTTATCAAACCCTTAAACTTAACCTCAATCTCTTATAATCCAGTATTAATTTCCTATTGATATGGCCTATTTATTACTACTAATTATTCAAACAGAAATTTTCATTATCAAAATTCACTTCTTAGCCAAGTGTGGTGGCACACAGCTACAATCTGGCAGGCTGAGGCAGGAGCACTGCTCTGAGTCTGAGGCTGGTTTGGGCTACACGGCAAGATTCTGTCTCAAATAAAAACAACAAACAATTCACTTTTTCCAAGTTTAATCATTCTAAGATGTATCATAAATGAGAAATATTATATAAGTATGTATTTTAATAGCAGTAAACATACAGAAAGAGATTAAGTGGATTTAAGCCATAGTTCTTCATGGGGAGAAAAAAAGGACTCTAGTATCTAACATTCCATTTGTATCCTCCTAGCACAAAATTATAGTAATTCACAGGGGCAAAGGGGACAATCCATGGGCACTGAGAATCTGAGGACATAGGCTATGCTGCGTCTCCTTATTTCAGCTTCACCACCACAGGTGAGAGGTGTCTGTCCCAGGCTTACAGATGGGTGGGCTTAGTTAGACTCACGGACTTTCAGAAATTTGCTGAAGTCATGGAACTGGGATTCAAACTGATACTATTTCCACTATAATGCATTATTTTCCCATACAAATAAAATACACAAAGAAGTACAGAAGCATCTGGAAAACATAAAAAGTTCTCATCTGCAATGCTAAAACACTACAACAACATTTTAACATTTGCGATTCCTGTTACAGTTTTCAGTCTAGTGGCTATAAGTTTAGACAATCTCCTGAAATAAAAACTCACACAAATATGGGAAATAGGGTTGATGCTTTATGCCACATGTGGGTTCCAACTTCTTGTGCTATCAACAGATGCTCTGCTGACATGTCCTAAGCTTTCTGCATTCTGCTTGAAAACACTTTTAATGAAAAGATGCATTTCATGGCAGTACAAATGGTCTCCTACCTTATCGACGTTCATTCGTTTAAATGATGCTTGCAGAAGTTTAAAATTGTGAATATACTCATGCTCCAGCTTTGCTTGAAATTTTACTTTCTTCAAACTAATGCAGCCTGGAAAGAGCATGTCCATGAACTGGCAGTAGGCCGCTCCTGGAAAGCAAGGAAACACCTGTGTGAGACTTGTTCAACCCAGACAGGACTGGGGATCACCAGGCAGGAAAAAGGGGACTCTACAGGCAGTGTCATCCACAGCAGAGCCTGCCCAGTTGTGTGTCTTCCTGCAATCCCTCAATGTACCTCCTTGACAATAGGAGCTAGGTGCTTCAGGGAGGGGACCTTGTCTCACTAAAGCAGCACTTGTCTCTTCCCCACTGCTGGCCACTGTGGACACAGGGCATGCACCACAGTACCCCAAGGTTCCTCGACTGACCAGCTTCTTAGCAGAAGCTCATTTGCAGATGCCAAGAAAACCAGGGTAAGGGTAATTCTTCAAAGAAAAGGAACATCATTTTTTCCTCATTTAGATACTACCATATCTGCAGCCACTGTCATCAGAAATAAATTTTAAGGTGACAAAAACAGAAATAACATGAACTACAAAAGTTCACATGGAATATGTAGTCCTATTATCTATGTATTCTCTCTCTCTCTCTTTCTCTCTCTCTCTGTGCTCCAGTCATTCTCCTAACACAGTTGCATACCAATGTCACTGTCGCCTGGAGCAGTGGGGTTTCCATATTAACACAAAGTACGAAGACAGGGACTCTGACCCTGAAGTTCATAATCATGCTGTTGATGACTGAGCAACATGACAGAAAGGCTCAATGAGCCCCCTGAGAAAATGATCATAGATAAGGCATTTTTACCTTTATCTGAAGAACTCTTTGAGCATAACAATTTCTTGAAAGTTATATTGTTTAATAAAAGAAACTTAAAGCCATATTTCTTTTTCAGTGAGAAAAGTAATTGAGTGGCAAGAATGGGAACCAGTGGTCATTTTTAAATTGTTTGCTGTTTCCAGACCTCTTGGGCTGTTCCTAGACAGAGCAAGATCAGTTTTTCTGGAACATGAAGGGCTACCCTTATCTTTCAGCATTAAGGCTTCCATGAGGAGCCTGTCCTTCCATGCGGGCAAGTCAACTTTAGACAAGAAGGGCGTACTCTGTTTTTTATGCCAAACAGGTAAAGAACATACTTCACTAAGGTAGGAATCCTGGCTAAGAGGGAACAGAAACAGGGATCTATGGGTAGAAGAACAGAAAACATTGAGAGAACTCATTTTTTAGGAAAGGGTAGAAAGTGGGAAATATAGACCATGATAAAATCTCCAGAGTCTCTATACCTGGCTCCACTTAAAAGCCAATACCCTGAATTCTAGCTCGTGAGTATCTCATCAAGATGAGTTCTCTTAAAAATAAGACAAAATATATCAAACCCAACAAAAAACAGGGTGGGGAGATATTTAAGAAAAGTATCCCAATATGGGGGGGGTGTGTTCTTACAGTCATCATCCAATCATTTAGTTCTTTTCAAGCATCACAATATGTAGTAAATTCTAATAGCTGCCTTAACATTATTTTTTACGTAGCATTGTCTCATTTGTACATTTATTTTCACTTTTGCAGAAGTTAGCATAAATTTTACTTCTGGAAACCCAGATACTACTCACAAACTGAGCAGCTACACCATTATTATTTCAAAAGAAATGAATTCTGTGGGGTTGGGGGGAAACCCATTTAGAGAGAGAACAAATGGAAAAAATTACCTTTACTATCATCATCTAAGAATAACTAATTATATTCTGGTATATATCATTTTGATCCCTTCTTTTTTGGGAGTATTTTTTTCTTACAAAGGTAAAAATAAAAATATCACATTTTATGTGCATGTCTGTTCTTATGAGTCCCTCTCTGAGTCATATTTTCAAGCAGTATTTCTCCTATTAGTACATATGTATAGTGCATCCTCCATCAATATTTGTGATAGCCTTCTGACACTTAGCGACTTTTCTAAACCAAGGCTGCATCAATATTCATATGTAGTTTCTTTAAGTATTTTCATGATCTCAAGTTTTACATTTAAATTCTGAATCCATGTGGAATTTATTTTAGTCTAGGATGAAAAGTATGGTTCTAATTTTAGCCATTCCAAATGTTAGCGAAAATCTGTCATTTTGGCTTCCCTCCACTGGGACACCTCCCTACCTGGGGGGACGTGACAGGGCTTTACCTCCCAGCACAGTAGCTGAGGGTGTGCAGGCCTCCCTATGTGCAGGCCTATGACTGGAGCTTGGCCTTGGATCAGTTCTCGACATGGCACGCGTGATAGAAACACAGAGACTGCTGGAGCTCAGGCACAGCAGCAGTAATGGGGCCGTGTCCCAAGCAGCACCAGCAGAACTCAAGCTCCCTCACCACCTTATTCCTGTGGCACAACAGAAGTTACACCTCCAGATCCTTAGCAGCCTTTGGTTCCTTCACCTGAGGTTGCTTTCCCATTGACTCTGGCTTTTTTTTGGGGGGGTGTGTGTTGGGCTCAGGCTGCCCTAATGGTGGGTCTGGGGATTGAACCACCATCCCGTGCCTGACTGTGATTGCCAATGCAAGTGCTTAAACCACTAAGCTAACCCAAAAGCCCCCTCCCATTGACTCTGAACTGCTTAACCACTTTCCTAAAAATTTTTCTGCTGCTTAAAATTGCCAAACTCAAGTTCTGCTATTTTTAACTCAAAATGCCAGTTGCTAAAGTCAGGTAGGTGTTGAACACCAACATTTCACAGGTAATTTACATTTTTTTCCACTGGCAAGGAGCACTAATTTTATTTCCCTATATACTGCTTTCCTGAAATGTATGATTATGTCTCTTTCTAGACTGTACATCTTTGGGTCTGTCTCCACACTCAGGTCTGCAGTTCTCTGCTATGTACTGGTATCCGGAGGGGAAGGTTTCTCTCTTCCTCTTCTATTTTGCTGTGAATTTATTCTTTCTCTTTTAATTTGTTATCCATAGCACATGAAAAATAATAGCTTCTTAAAAACAGAAGCCATTTTACTATGGTTAACTTTCTAATTGACAGTGGATACCCATATTCTTGCCTGACCCCTGATCCTGGTAACCAGTAATCTAGTTCCTATCCCAACATATTTACCTATTCTACACATTTTATATAAAGGGAGTCATACAATATCTGGCTATTGTGCTTGGTTTCTTTTTTTCTTTTTTATTTTTTTCTTGTTTCAGAACTCTCGTCTGTTTATTTTCATGGCCAGCCCAACCTGCCCTGAGGGCAGGGCTGGCGCAGCATGTGGTGCAGGGGATTGAACCGTGGTCCCTGCAGCCGCCCAAGCTTTCCTAAGCAGGTGCTTTAGACCACTGAGCCATCCCGCCAGGCCCTGTGCTTGGTTTCTTCTACTCAGAAAAAAAACATCTTTTCAAGATTCACCAATGCAGTAGCACATGCCAGAATTTCATTTTTATAACTGAATATTCCGTTGTATACACATATGATACTTTACTGATCCAGCCATCCATTGATGGCTGTCTGGGATGTTTTCAATTTTGGACTATTTTGAATATGCCACTGTGAACATTTGTACATCAGAGCTTATACAGATGTTTATTTTTATTCTCTCATCTCTATATACATAGAAGTGCAGCTACCAGGTCACATGGTAAGCACTTCCAAGAACTGCCAAGCTGCTTTCCCAAGCAGGTGCACCATTATCCCACCTGCAATGTACAAAGACTTGTACTCTCCACATCTTTGTCAACACTTGTTATTGTCGGTTACCTTGATTTTAGTTATCCTAGTGGCAGTGAAGCAGTATTCATAGTATTTCTGGGTTGTTTCTCCAAATAATGAATGATGCTATGTATCTATTTTATGTGCTTTTTGGCCATGTAAATATCTTCTTTGTCTCTGCAAATGCAAACATGTTTGTGCAAGTCCTTTACCCATTTTTAAAAGTTGAGTTACTTTTTTATTGTTGAGTTATAAGAATTTTTCCTATCTTCTATATGCAACTGCTTTATCAATATATGATTTACAAATATTTGCTCCAATTTTTATGATAAATCAGCTAACATAATTTTATGCAATGAGGTCTGTCCCAAACTTAAGTTTGTCTCTGAGTCAAAAAAGTAATGCTGGGCCAGGGAGATAGCTCTGTGGCACAAGTGCCTGCCTGGCAAGTGCAAGGTCGTAAGTTTGAACCTGGGTCCCGGGAAAAAAAAAAAAAAAACAAAACAAAGTAATGCTCTCAGGGGGCCAACATCCCAAGAATATACTAAAAACTGCAACTCTGACCACTTTTTATTGTACTCTTATACACTAAAGAGGTTGAAAACAAAAAAGCTCCACAAATATTTTCTCTCATCGATGAATTGACTTTCTTAATGGTATCCTTTGAAGTACAAGTTAATTAAAAAAAATACAACTTAGCTAATTTTTCTTTTTTGTCATTTGTCTTTATTGTCACAAGTAAAGCACTGTCTAATCCAAGCTCATAACTTACACCTATACTTTGAGAAGTTTTACAGTTTCCTAACATGTCCGTGATCCACTTTTCTTTTTTCTCTCTCCTTCCTTCCTTTTCTTCCTTTGCAATCCATTTTTCATTAATCTGTATGAAGTTCAGTCCAACTTCATTATTTGCATGAGAGCACTGTTGTCCTCTATCTCCATTCTATTCTCTTGGCAGTCCTGCAGTTCACATTAGCATTTCCAGTAAGGGATATCTTCTATGAGGTTTTTAGGAGCTTGAGTCAAAAGAATCCTTGAGAGCTTTTCAGAAGTGTCTTTTTTTAAATTTTTTTCTTGTTTCAGAACTTTTGTTTATTCATTTTTATGGCCGGCTCAGCCTGCCCTGAGGGCAGGGCTGGCTCAGCATGTGGTGCCCGGGATCAAACCGAGGTCCCTGAATCTGCCCAAGCTTTCCCAAGCAGGCACTTTAGACCACTGAGCCATCCTGCCAGGCCCCCAGAAGTGTCTTAACTCACTCTCAGGACCAAGATGAAGGCCTGCTGCTGCTGCTGCTGGAGGCATGCTCGTTTGTGCATGTTCAACTTGGGTTTTCTGGAGGGGACACGTCTAAGACAGATCGTGCCAAAGGCACCTTGAAATTAACTGCTGCTACAAAGAACATCTTCAAGTATAAGAGGGCATAACGTAAACCTTTTTTATTCTGGTTTCTATCAGGTCAACCCTTCGCTCGTGAGCTGGACTGCACCTCCTCTCCTTTCTCATGAGTGACTCCTGCCAATACACTAACCCTCAGTCAATTTCCCTCTACACATATTATTCGTAAAACATATAAATATACTTTGGTATCAATGAACTTTGAAAAAATAAAACAAGATTACTTTCCTTGATCCGCCAGGCCTTTACCACTGTACCATTTATCTGTTGGTAGCAAAACTTCCTGATAGAGTTGTCTGTATTTCCATTATTTTGTCTTCCATCCAATTCAACTCACCAAGAACTCAACTGTCTTCAAAACTTACTATGGTCTGATCAAGTTCATCCACAGCTCCTCCACCACCAAATCAGTCACTTTTGTTTATCCTATGCAACTCGAAAATTCTTTATTTTCTTCTTTATTGGATACATAGGTGTCAACTAATTAGAAAATTTAAGAATCGCTGTCTCTGTCCAGGAAGTCTCAGGCAGTCTCAAACCCAATTTCTGGGTCATTTATATTGCAATATGATGGCATGAACTACAATTTGCATAGATCCCACTTTCATCATATTATGCCAAAGATGCCACTGTTTGAATAATCTACCTCTCCTGCTAAGAAATCCCTGGTCCTTTCTGGGCCTTCACTGCCCTGTCATCAGGCCTCTTGCAACCTCTTCTGTGCCCAGTTTCCCTCAGGGAAGTTCTTATTCTGGTTTGCTGTTCCTAGAACACTTCAGGTCTGGTCCTTCACTGGGACTTTACACTGTGCCTCATCTGGAGCTTCCTGCGGCTACTTCCTGTGGCCATTCAGATCTAGGCTTGGGTGTCGCCTCTTCAAACAGGTGCTTCCGTATGAAGTGGTCTTCCAGTTACTTTATCACTTCATCTTCTTTTATATCTAGTGATCCACTGTGAACGTAGACATTGGCTTGTGGTTTATCTTCCAGGGAATGTCAGAGAGTGCTTGCTCCTTACCTGTCCTCGGCCCCCTTTCTACCTGATCACTCGACACAGTCCCTGGCATCAGAAGGTTGCAGTAAATGTGGTTAATAAAGGCAGACTGGCAGATTGTGGCAGCTGATTCATGGTAAAGGCTAGCAGACAGCGAAATTCTAACTGATGTTCACAAGCTCCAAAAGAAGAGGCTGACAAGAAGAGCTGCTTATATTATTTCAAAATTTAGTGTGGTGGAATATAGCTAAGAGCAAAACCAAAATCTAACCAAAACCAGAACCACATCTGCGCAACCACATTGAAGACAAAATGTACAATACAATGGCTGTTGCCGATACCTTACAATTTTTTTTTTGAAATTGTGTATTGTTTTTACTATCCTATTATTTTTCTATTAAAAAAAGAGAGAGAGGCCAGAACCACTCTGGAGATCAAATCTTCAGAACTATGAATAATAAGCTTCAGAAGGCTAAATACAAGACCATGCACCTGGGCAAAAGAAATCCAAACTGGGGGCTGCTGTATGTGCCAAGACCTGGACTACGACAGGCCCATCAGACCAGGGCATCACTGCGGTACGAAAGTCAGTCAGCCTGGCTCTGGACACAGGAAGGGGAAAGGGAAATAATTCTTGTGACAGTACATGGTATGTATGCATACACACACGCACACACACACACACCTAGAGCCCTATGAATGGCCAATGGTCACATATCAAGTGACACAAACTGACAATCTGAAATAAACAGGTGAGGGTGCTCCAGAGGGAAGGCAGAGCCCAAAGATGACTGCTCATTTGCAAGTGGTGACAGAAGGGGCAGCGAGATGGCCTTATTTACAGCAGATCCCAGGACTTAGGCAAGAGAGCACTGTCATAAGGGAGACAGTTTCACTTATCTTTCCAGTGTCTTTTAATATTTTTAGCCCAGCGTAGCGATGGCACACCTATAATCCCAGCACTTGGGAGGCTGAGGCAGGAAGACTGCAGTGAGCTTGAGACCAGCCTGGGCTACAAAAGTGAGCTCAAGGCCAGCCTGAACTGCATAGCGAGACCGTGTCTCAAAAACAAAAAACAAACAAACAAACAAACAAACAAAAAACAGATAAAAAAATCTTATGTACATGTCTGCAGTACATAATGATTACACTCATTATGGAAAAAATGAACTGTTTTAAAGGAAAATTTTGAAAGAAATATCAGTAGTAATAAATATATGGAATGTGTATACTAAGAATTAAAATACATTTGTGTAAAATCTGTTAAAGGTTTCACATCTATTTTTATAATGCGGAACCCCACTGTATCCTTCCTTACAAGGCATATTTATATCATTATTCTACTTTATAAATTTGGGAAACAAGGCTTACAAAATTGGCAAGCTAATAATGAATTGCAGAGTGGAATCAAAGCCTGACCTGAACTCTGACTTTTTTATACCAAGCTTTGTTTTCTTTGTGTGGCTTCTTAGACATTATAAATGAAAATTCAAAAATTCAATGAGCGCTGGAAAAAAATTTGTGATAATTCTAAAAGGAAACACAAAGCAAACTGTAAGAAACCATGCACGCCTTTGAGACTGTGGGTGGGGGCATGAGTTATACCCTGCCTACTTGCAGGAGAATTCTAGGGAGGACAGACAAAACACCAACCTGTCTAATGTTATGATTTTATGTTTTAGCATACAATAATATACTCAGAATTTTATTTTACATATATGTGTACATAAGAGGAAAATAGCTTTGCATTGCTATATAATTCTATTGCTCATATACATATATACAATCCCTCTCCATCCGCCCATCTGTCTACTGTCTGTCTGTCACACACACACACATGTGCACACATGCACACATACACACTTACTGCTGTCCAAAAAATATTTCACAGCACTTTTACAGAAATGTGACACAATCTGTGGAAAAGATACCAAGCCATATTGGGCTCTGCCACAAACAGCTACTCGAATTGCCCATCTGATTTTCTCATGAGCCGAGGAACTATTATACAGACATGCCTAGATCACTGAGGGATTTAGCTACAACTTTCCACTCTCTGTAATCTTATTTGGTACTAAAGAAGGGTTAGAAAAGAATAATGAGAACATTAGCTTGCTAGATACATCTATGTAGCCATAGCCTACATTACCAGGAGTCCTTGCAGGTAAAATATTTAGAAGTGTATTCACTCAAGCTCAGATCAACAAGGATGGGGCAGACAGGGAACAAGGGTGCTGGCCCTCGGATCTAAGCTTTCACCTTTCAAGTAGGCTGGGACATGCCATCGCACCCTCCTGAGCCAACAGCATTCTTGGCTGCAAAATGTCAGTGTTGGACAGAGCTCAAGGTTCTAAAATTAGATGATTCTCTAATTCTCAGTTTGTCACCAACTTCTCCTTTAAGGGCTACTGGATGTTTCTAGGAGACAGTGATGTCTCATCCTCATATGACTAAGCCCTCTGCCAGGGCTCTTGATTCTAGCCATCCACATCTTCCACGGTAGTGAACAGGAGAGAAGATGCTAGTAAGAATACACCCCAGCACCCACAATCCCTCTCCAGATTAAGTTCTGGGGACCCTATCTACAGACACTCCCTTTGAAATCCTGACATTCATATAAGCAGTAAGGTAGCTTTTCTACCACCTACATGTTAAGTATTAGCAATTACAGATAGCTTTCATATGACAGTAATGTTCTTAGACAGTCAGCAGAGTCATTCTAGCTTTGTCACCTTGTGCATCCCTCAAACTGACAGTCCTGCAGAGCTGCCCGTTACAGAAGCCTGAACCTTGGGATAAAGGAGGGAGCCCCTGGGGGAAATCAGGTGTTATTAAAGAGAACAGTGAGGCAGCAAAATGCAGGGTTACATATTTCCAACACAGTGGTGAAAATCTCTCTGCCTACAAAAATACAAAGTTTGGAAGAATTTAAAGGCAATCGTGAAAGAAGGTTGTGAAAGATTAATGTTTTAAAAGAATTTTCAAACCCGAAGTTCATCTGTATCATTCTAATTCAACCAAAATACCATGACATCAGCAGCAATGCTATCTTTGCAGACTTCTTTCCTATTACTGGCCCAAGAGCAGCTTCACACCTTCACTCCCCTCAGCACTACCAAAAATCTGGGTTCAACCAAGATTGATGTCCCTGAATTCCCCCTGTTCAACTGAGCTTCCTGCCTCTTTCCATTTCTTGTAGTTACGTCAGAAACTTTGCATTCCTGTTGCAAATAAGTCCCCCAAAACATGCAGCACTCCACTGTATGCCATGCAGATGGAAGCAGTGATAATCAGCAGGAAGACCTCAGTACTGTCCCGAGAGAGAGAGAGAGAGAGAGAGAGAGAGAGAGAGAGAGAGAGAGAGAGAGAGAGAAAGAAAAGAGGAGAGGAGAGGAGAGGGGGGAGGAGAGAGTGAGAGCGAGAAGGGGTGCTCTCTGCACTCACAGCACGCTGAGGAGCGCCCTGTCCTTGCCCTTCAGCAGCAGCAAAGCTGTCAAAGGACATTCTCATCTCTCGTTAAGTAGAAAAAAGCAACAAATAAGCTAGCAATCATTATTCAGGAGAGTGGATTTTTAAAAGTGCCAGCAGATGAATTAAAAGGCCTTATCAAACCATGATTGGTCTTTCATCTGATCAGTGCACTGAGGTTTTCACTAATGCATACAACAGAAAACCATCAAATAAATTTTGAAAGTCTGTAGCATGTTGTAGTTAAAGGTATGAGCATTTGGTCATAGTCTTCCTTCAAGAACCAAGAATACTTTTTGAAAAAGAATGTTACTGTTAGACCAGAATTGTACTGAGAACATCTGCAAGACAAATTAGAAAATTAAATCTTTTTGCAGCAAACTGATCTGATACAGTATTGAGATCATTGTCCTGAGCGGGCTTAAAAGTGTTCTCATGAGGGCCAGCAAATAGTTCAGCAGATTAAGGCGCAGGGGCTAGGGTTTGATCTCCAGGATGCCGCCCCCCACCATGGTGTGCTGAGATAGCAATTGAAACGAGGCATGGTGGTACACGCCTGCAATCCTAGTGCTTGGCAGGCTGTAAAACAGGTGGATAACTACAAGTCTGATCTAGCAGTGAGACCCTGAACATCCTGTAGACCCTTCCGTTAAAAAAAAAAAAAAAAAAGTGTTCTCACGAAAATGTTACAAAAGAATGAATATTCTTCCCTATCTTTGAAAAGGAAATTTTCAATATAGTTAAAATCCTCAGTACCAAACAACTTTTGATTAAGATTTAGGCAGTGGTATTTTTAAAAAAGTGAATACTAGAGGAAAAAATTTAGAAAAGAAACATACACTATTCACCAGGGAGCTGATATTTTAAGAGTGGTATTGGCAAGAATAATTTTCATAGCAATTACTTATAACTGCATTGAAAATTAGAACACTGTCCAAAACAGTGACATGTAACTGGTCTATTTGTAATTGTTTTATTCAAATAAACTCTAATTACTTTTTAACTTCAGTTTTAAAATGTTTTCAGAAAACAAAACAAAACTTCAAGTCTGCCTGGTGATACAGAAAATGCTCTGGACAGTTGAACGAATGACGACGAAATTTTAGGTGGGGACTTAGTCTGGTTTAAAAGGTTTCATCTGCTAATGAAGGAGCCAGTGCTAGGCGCACAGATCCGCTTTGGTTCCAAGCACCCATGACTGCTTTCTGTGTAATGCGCTCGTCCATCTCTACCTAAGTACGCTGCCTGACAGGTCTCACTTCCTAGGACTGAATTTGTCTTCCACGTAGGAGGTAACCAGGGTGGGAGAAGCCCAGAGCTGGGAACAGAAGGCTGGCACGGTTGGTGTATGGCACAAAATGTCAGGGGCCTCCAGAAGCCGGAGCTGAGGCTGGCAGCACAATGTCCCAGAAGCCGGAGTCAGGGCTGAGTGCTAAAGTTAGAGTCCGGCATTCCAGACATCGGAGGAAAGGGACATAGAAAACCTCTACTGCAAATAAAAAAACAAGCAGGGAGCATACTGAGGAAGCCTATTCTGAAGAGTTTCTATTTTCTTATTAAGGTTATAAAAAAGGAAAGCTCCGTTAAGCTCTAAATCAAAGGCTATATAGCCTCTCTATTCTCATGTTTTCACATATTTGTCTGTGTTACCTTTCTACTTTAATGGACTTTTTAAAAAACATATATATGTTTAATCTAAGCTAAGAGTCTGAGAAATGACAAAAAATTTTCAAAGTAGTATGCAATATATTTTATTATGTGGAACAAACTGTAAAAGAAAAACAAGTTAGAGACAAGAATTTGAAAAAAAAAACATGTAATTTCATGTTATTAATTTTTTTTTTCTTTGTCTTTTTGAGACAGGGTCTTGCCATGCAGTTCAGGCTGACCTTGAGCTCACTTTTGTAGCTTAGGCTGGTCTCAAACTTGCACTGATCCTCTTGCCTCAACCACCCAAGTGCTAGGATTACAGGTATGTTTCACCATGCCCGGCCTAAGAAAGGGTCTCACTACACTGCTCAGACTCATAGTGAACCTTGTGTCTCAGCCTTTCTGGCACTGGGGTTACAGGTGCACCACCATGCCCAGTTTCAGTGGCCAGCACAGCATGCCTAGTGTTCCAGAACTGGCATGGCTTGTGGTACTGGGGATTAATCCCAGGTCCTTGCACTTGCCAGGTAGGTGCTTAGACTGCTGAGCTATCCCCAGCCCCTCCTATGTAATTTTTGTGGTTATAAGTCATCTCTAAACAATCCCACATGGGCATTTTATTAATCAATGAAAAACCAACACACCAATAAGTCTCTCTTTTTTTGCCTAGTACTGGGACTTAACTCATGACCTTGCATTTGCCAGGCAGGTGCTGTGCCAGTGAGCTTTACTCCGAGCCCAATGAATCTTTACTGAAAAAACATGGTCTTACTCTTAATCAAATAACAGTTTTGAGTGTAGAGAAATAACATGGGAAAGTCAGCAAAAACCATACAAGTATGTGCTAAATTATATGGCAAGGACACATAAATACTAAAGTAAATTTGTATTTCTAAAATCTGTTCAATTAAAAACTCAAAGTGTAAGAAATACTACCAAACAGATAAAAGTCAAATCAAACACACAGGACCTCGATGACTGACTTTGATGACTGCTGTTAGCAGATCGCTCAAGGCTTTATACATCCCATGAGAAAAGGGACCTTCACTTAACTTGGTAGGTCACTGGGAGCCTTCTGTAAGTATCAATGTTCAGAGTCCCTGTTTGGGACAAATATAATAGAGGTATGAAATATAAAGTGGGTAAACTTCTCTTATTTCTTGCCAGGGAACTTCTCTTGACTTACTGCCCATATAATTCTAAGAAATCAACAGTCGTACAGTGCCAGGACGCTACACCAGCAAGGATGGGATATGCACACATGTGTGATATGTGGTATGGGCAGACCAGCACAAGTCCACGTCGGCCCTGCAAAGGCACCCCTCTTTTAGGCTGTTCTCTTTGCTGCAGAAGTCACTGTCCCTGGGACTGCAAGGTCCAGGTTCCTCTCCAGATCTAAATGATTTCACTATTCTCCCAACACTTGCCGACAAAGGCTCCTTCTTTTTTTCACTCTTTCGCATACAGCCCATTAGCTGTCACTCATGCCATCAATATCTGCAGGTGCCCCTTTTCAGGGAAGGACACACCTCTCTTCACAGCTTTCAGAGAAGGGTCTAGGGGCCAGATAGGAAGTGCAGCAGGCTGGATGGGCACCAAAGGAGCCCCCAGCAACTGTGGAGAGCTCAGGCCAGGCAAGGACTCTTCAAGCACAACTGTGGAGAATTCAGGAGTAGCTCTTGGGAGACATCTGTGCAGACTGTGAAACATCACAGAATATTCTACAATGAGTTGCTTTCTTTGTATTTTCCACATTAATCCTAGAACGCTTTGTTTTTTAAGCACTAATTTTTATACTAGGAGTAATTCAAATTAGAATGAGGACTGTACAATGCTTATTTCAGGGATCTAGTTATGCAATCACAGGAGAAACGAAAGCGAAGACAGATACACGAAAATGCTTCAACCTACTTTTTTAAACAGTAGACTGTGACAACTATGTGTGACTTTACAGCTGCTACAGATGATTTTATTAAGCTATGGCTCCTTCTACTGTGTTCTATAGTTCTGCCATGAATGGCCATAGATGTTATTTAGAAGAGAAGAAAGTAGAGGATGGTTCTCATGGAGAATGTGGGGAAAAACTGCAGGAAGCTATGCTGGCACTGGTCTCGCCATTTATATACTTACTGTCAAACAATTCGGTCATAAAAGCTTACATGTCTGCATACTTGAGGAAGAACACACCCTTGAAAGGGAAGGAGCAAATAAAGAGAAGTATCTTGTTATCAGTCATTATTACGTCATGGTTTCAGGGTGGAAAATCCCCAATCTGCAGAGTGATGGCTACTAGAGGTGTTGCCAAGCAATTCAATTACTCTGTTCTCAAGTATGGCATTCCAATATGCCCAAAAACTTACAGTGGTTTCTGATATATTTTTTCACATAACATCTGTATGTCACATAAACTATACATTAAAAAAATTCAGAAAAAATTAAGCTAGAAAAAATTGCTTTCTTGTCAAGCAGCAGAATCTGGGGCTGTCTGGCTTGATCACCTAATGGTGCAGAAGGGGGAGTGGGCTTCTGGTACTACAGGCATGTACACTGCTCATTACTGTAAGGCTCTGGCAATGGTGCAGCTGAACAAGTACTTCTGTCCTTATTCTACCCTGGCTTTAGTTTCATGTAAGCTGGAAAAAAGAACACAGGAATGCCCTGCATAGAAGCACAGGCTAACAAGAACTCTGGGAGCAAAGGAATAGGTTCTGACTGGTGTGCTCTATGTTGGTTTTGTATATTCTTGATCTCTGTTTCTGGCCTACCATCGGACACACTGCAAGTGCTCAAGTGCTCAGGAAATATCTGCTTCCTGCAGGAATAAGTAAAGCAAAGGAGAGACATCAAAACAATACCTAAATGATACCTGTACTCAAAATCACCCTTATCCTTTTCTTAGCTTAAATCCATATTAAAAAATCTAGCTTGAATAGTATTGTAATTCAGTTTACCTTTGTTAAATTTATTAACCATTTACTAAATTTACATGAGTGTTTGGCCAAAAATCCATATATGGGTGAGACAAAAAGCTTTTCTAGACTCAAATCTTAATTTCTTTGCATAACTCAGGAATTATTAAAACCTTACTGTCCTTTTGGTGCTTTGAACCCCAAGATACACTGCAGGTGTCTTATGTATACATCTAACATGCAGAAAACTGGCACCTTTTCTCTGCCTTGGTCAATTTTTTAAAATCTAAAATGTCCCTCTGTCATCTTTTACTCTTGAATGGAGACCTTATTCTTCCGAGCTCAGGGCAAGCAGCACCTCTGAGAAGTGCTTCTGTTTGTAGTGCAGAACAGTTTCACTATCCTGGCTGGGGAAGCCAACGGTGGGCTGAAGTGCACTCTAATTATCTGCTCTCCTGGCCAACTGGTAGCCTAGCGAGGTAAAGCTTTTGAGAGGTGGGTCCTTGCAGGCAATCCTTGCCACTGGGGGTGTACCTGAGAGTGACTGTAAGATCCTAGCCCCATTTTTCTTTTGCTTCTTGGCCGTGAGTTGAATTGTCTGTTTTACCACATGTTCCTGCCATGATGTAGGCCCACAGGAAGGGGCTCAATGGATCGTGGACTAGAGCTTCTAGTTCTGGGAGCCCACCTGAGCTTATGTTAAGTAGATCATCTCCAGAATTTCATGGCAGTGAAGGGAAACATGAAGAAAAGTCACCCTTTTAGTGTGCTGGCAGTGTCTGCTACCATAACCACTGGCATCTCTACAATTCTGCTATGGACAGGGTTCAGATGTTGGAGAACACTGGAGCTGGGGACCAGACGACTCCCTTCAGTGCTGCAGATATGACCAAGAAAACATCAACTTCTCATTTTAAGGAAGGCTGGGGGTGGACAGGGAGAGAGCTGAGGGGCACAAGTGCCTGCCTGGCAAGTGCAAGGTCCTGAATTCAGCCCCTGGTTCTGGGGGAAAAAAATCTATATGTCTACATCTATCTATACCTATACCTATACCCATACCCATACCCATACCCATACCCATACCCATACCCATATCTATATCTATATCGATATCTAAAGGGAGGCTAGGGAAAATACTGAGGAGCCTCTTTACAGGGCGACCTCAATACAGGCTTCTCAAGATGAACCAAAAACATGGACAATAGTGATGAGTAGGTCCTTGGGGAGAACCAAGCTTGTAATAAAATTATTCTGGAAGATGGTCTTTTTCCTCAATGGCATAGAAAGGAGGAGATGAGGGTGTGAAGGCCTCTCAGGAACAAACTCAATAGAGTGAGTTCGGGTCCAATACTAGGAAAGGATCAGATCTTTGTGTGTAAATGACAGATCAACTGTGCACGCTTGACTTTTTCTGAGCTCAAACAGATATACACACAGATTGATGAATCTATCTATCTTTCTATCTGTCTGTCTATCTATCTATCTAATTACTGTTCTTCCTTAAAGGCTTGTTATAAGAATTAAAGGAAATAACACATACAAGAAAACACACTGAAAGTAGGACAGAGAGATATATAAAAGTTGAAGTATTTGCACTCATTATGGTCCTAAAGCATAAAAATATGCATTACTGGTTAAAATAGAGCTGCAAGAATGAATGGACTTGAATTGGACTGTTTCATGTATGAAATATGAAATCTCAGAATGCATGTTTTAGATTCCAAGGACAAAAATCCAAGACTAAAATGAAGTCCCTGGCTTCCTCCCAGTACAAAAAAGGTATCAGCCCTTTGCCAAGACCCTATAGTTTATCTGCTGAGAAGTATTTGAAGGTTTCTCCAGTTCCGAAGTCTTTCCTCAAACACGTGAGGTGCTGAAGTCATCATAAACTCTTTTGTAAAAGGAAGTAACTATTCCCCTCAAATTTACACTCTTCCTGTAGAACTCTTTAGATGTTTTAAACTGAAAGGAAGGGAAGGGAAAGAAAAAAAAAATACCACGATGAATTTGAAACAATGTTTTATAAGGAACACATCCATCATGTAACATAACCAATATCTCGAGAAAAATCAAAGTAACTTTTGATATGTTAGAACACACACTTTTTTATTTCTCGTTAAGATACTGGTTTTATAGATCGTGATGAATGATTTCTGAATAAGCATGTCATCGTGTATTTAAAAATAGACATAAAACACACAAAATCAAAAGATTTCTGCAATTAGAATTAGGAGTTGGACTAAATCATATAAGTAACCAGGTGCTTGGCTCTAGCAAGAGTTCCCACACCTTTACCTACTGGGCCTAATTCCTTGGCCCGGAATGAGAGCCCTGGGCCCTAAAGTTATTGGAGTCAGGGCTGGGACTTCCAAGTTTCCTCAGTACTGCACAGCACTTGCATCGCCTCTCACACCGTATGGCAGAGCTCAGTCTCTATGCTCCCACTTGGATCCCTCTACCAAAGACGGACACATAAAATTCAGCACTCTTACTACAGTAATTTGGCAGTTTGTGAATTAGCCGTAAAGTATACTGAGTAAGAACCCTGAAGACCGTTCTCAGCTATGAGCTCTGGGAATTTCCCAGATAAAAGGAAATAGTAAGAAATGAAACTATTGAATTTAAGTAAGTATATTTGTGTGTGTGTGTGTGTGTGTGTGTGTGTGTGTGTGTGTGTGTGTGTGTATGTGTTTTAATGATTTCCTAAAATTTTTTTTGTGACCTTATTAGGAATTTACAAAGGCAACCCATTAGTTTTATTTTCTAATTATATGACACCCATTTGTTTTGTTCTTATTAACTAGATTATATTCATTGTGATTTCATGTTTCTTAATTTTTCATTAAATACATACACTACCAGACTTCAATAAGACAATTATATTCCAGGTGATCTATTTCTCCCAGCCTACTTTATTTCTCTAACCTCTTTTGAAAACAAGCAAACAAACACATACACATACACATAAACATTTCCCTAATCTTGGTGTTTATTTTTACACTAAAAGGAAATCTGGGGGCGGGCAAATACCTCAAGGGCTTAAAGCATCTGCAAGCAGGCGCAGGGGCTGGGATTTGATTAGCAGGCCTTCCATCGCGCCAGCCCTGCCTCTGGGGTGCACTGAGACAATAACTGAGACAACACGGTGGCGCACTCTTGTAATCCCAGTTCTTGGGAGGCTGTAAACAGGTGGATCACTACGAGTCTGATCTAGTAGTGAGACCTTGAACACACTGTAGACACCTCCCTAAAATACAATAAATACATAAATTAATTAAGGAAATTTGAAAGAAAAGGATGTAAAAATGGATCTACAGGTCTAGTCCTGTGAAAAATGCTGATGTAGTCATGTGACAGCTGTTCAATCAGAGACCAAAGCAGTTATCATTTGGCTTCATGGAATTTAAAAATTTCTGCTGCATTCCTCTCCAAAATGTTAACAATTCTATGGTTTTCTGGGAATGTCTTGCACATATGCACAGTTGCTTCAAATGAGTAGAGTAAGACCAATTTTCACATTTTCCTCTGATGAGATCATCAGAAAAACCCTCTCTTAGAGAAAACAATGTGCTTCATGTATCTGGAGCTGGACCTAGGAAAGCACTTAATTACTGCCTTAGGTACTGCCTGGAGTCCACATATCTCAAGACAGAGCCCTCCCTAGCTTGACAATCTGTCAGTGGAAGAAAAAAACTAAAGTTCTCACACATTCTACAAAAAGACAGCTGTGCAGATGGAGGATGGCAATTCTCAGGGGTCTGCCCAACTGTGGCCATCCTGGGAGCCAGGGGTGCCTGGCCACTCCCAAAGAATCTGAATGAATGTCTTCCACTGACTCCTCATTCCGCCTCTCCTCCCTTCCTCCTTTGTTTCAAACTCTCCCAAAACAAGACTCACCACAGTGTGAACTCTAGTCTTTTGGAGGCAGAACTCTGTGCACTGAGCTATTTGAGGACTTCAAGGACAATGACCACATCTCATCACCTGGTCCACAGAGTCCAACCCAAAGTAGGGCTAAAATCATGTTGGTTAAGTGACTGATTATCACACCTGAAGATAGTAACCACAGGCCGAGATATGGCTGGTTGCTTTCAAAGATGTTTCATCCATAGGTGTAAAATTCAAAAGGTCTAGAGACAGCCTGGTCAGTGAAGAAGAATGCAACCCCTCCATGGTATTCAGCATTCCAAAAGGCAGTTAAACAAAACATCCCAAGATAAACAAAAACACCAATTTATGTTTAGCTTCAGCAGCAAAGTACCAAGATAAACAGATTTAGGCAAATAAACAAATTTTGAAGGAAAAATACAAAGCCTTTCTGTCTTTGTATTCTGCTCACTCAAAAAAGAAACTCCTGCCCCAGAAGAGACACCTGAGTAACCCCCAACCCAAGCAACTGAACCCCAGGCTGGACCTCTTCCCGCCACCAGCCCGCTGCTGTTCGTTCCCTTCTCTTCCAGTAAGTTGGTACGATGAGACCAAGAAAATTGATTTTAACATTAGCTTACATCAAGTAAAACCAAGGGGGGAAATTGTCAGCAAAAACAAAAAGGCCTTCTGTACCATTCATCCAAATATGAATATTCCATTATTGTCCAATTACCTCCCTAAGAATAGTAACACAGTCTGAGATGGCTTAGCCTTCTTACAGAAAACATCAGTTTGTAATCTTATAAAGCCAAGTAAACTCTTGGGCTTGCAGTCACTGACAGAACATTCTTGTTTTCTGTTCAGTAGCAGAGGGCTGATAACAGCAACTACTAACTTTAGCCTCTGAGCTCATTCTATCGCTAACCTGTCCTCCTGACAGAAGTCTCTGAGGACAGACAAGAGGAAGCACAGGGACACCATGCTAGGCTGGGATCAGCCTACTTAACAGGCACAGATCTGCAGCCAAAAATGGTCACAAAGAACACTATGCTGGGCTCAGAAACAACGGCCATCAGGACAAATCCCATAGGACTGCGCCTGGGGTCTATGGCCACACCTCTGTAACCCCAGAGCACATGGAAATCCTAGTCTCTTGTACACAGCTATGACATACCCAGATCTTTAGATGCTACTACAATATCACCAGCCAAACAGAAGGTTTTCTGGAGGAAGAAAACACCAGAATCTTGGTCTAAGACTAAGCTTGAACCAATAAGGAGAAGCACAAATTGAAACTGAATCAAATCTTCACCATTTTTCTACCTTTTTAAAGTATGTAGATAGGCCCAGCAGGATGGCTCAGTGGTCTAAAGTGCCTGCTTAGGAAAGCTTGAGCAGCTGCAGAGACCATGGTTTGATCCCCGGCACCACATGCTGTGCCAGCCCTGCCCTCAGGGCAGGCTGAGCTGGCCATAAAAATAAATAAACAAAAGTTCTAAAAATAATAATAAATAAAATAAAGTATGTAGAGAAAAGTACCTCAGTCTTTCATCAGAATATAGTTTAGTTCAAATGACATTTTATTGAAACACTCAAATACTCAGGAAAATAACTGAGCCCCCGACAGCACAGTGACAGCACTGGGTAAAGTGACAGCACTGTATCGGCAAAGCCCATCCCCATGGGTGGTGTGCATGCAACAGTTGCTGGAAGGCTGCTGCCCTCTCGTCCAGAGAGGCAGTGGGCAGGGGTTGGGCGGGAAGGCACAGACTGAAGGGCAGCCCGGGCTGCTGAGCTGCTCAGACTCAGACTTAGTTAGGGAAAGGGGCTGGGCACAGAGGGGCGTAAGCTAGAACTGTGCTCCAAGGAGGCTTGGCACACCAGGGCAGGGGGAGGGCACGGAAAAGGACAAAGTGCCCTTCCTGCTCCTGTCAGACTTCCCAGCCTGTTGCTCTTCCTCTTCCTTCCCATTGCACGCCACCATTTTTAAATGATCTCTACTAAGAGATCTCAAATTGCTAAAGGTGTGCTTTGGGGTTTTTACATGAAATAAATACAGATGAAGTGTGCATATAAGCTTATAACTCAGATTTACTGCTGAAAGAAAAAGCTCATAAGGTTACAGCTTGGGATAAAATAACAGGAGATGAGAATGAGTCATTTTCATTGTTTAGCAATTTACTACAGGGGGTTCCCAAGTGTTCTATCTTCTTACACCATCTTCCCTTGAAGAAAATTTTTAAAATGCTTGCACAGAAACAAGATATTGCAGGGGGACAGAAAATTCTGGGGGAAAATGCAACTTCAACATGTAATACTACTTTCAGTTCTTTATGAGTTGAAGAAAAACTGCTACTAGTTTTATTACTGAATGAGAGGGAGATTGTTTTAGCTGGAAATAAAACAAAAGGAAAAACAAAAAGAAAAAGAGTAAATGATAGGGGAAGAATGCAAAGATCGCATGACCAAGATAGGAACACACATTTTCATAAAGCAGAGTCAGGAATGAGGTTGACAAGGCCAGCCTGAACTGCATAGCGAGACTGTCTCAAAAAAAGGACAGAAGAAATGAGGTGGAACAAGAAAAAAAAATTAGATATGTAAAAAGTATTTTGTGCATGTTTTTCCAGAGAATGCTACTAAAATAAAACCCTACACAGTAAACTAAAAGTAACTAAACACTAAAGAAAAACATTACCTCTAAAATTTGGACTACTGAGGATAAATCACGTAAGGCCAACAACTTCTGTACTTGTTCTTACCCTAATAGCACCATCCCAGCTACTTTAAATGTCTTCTAGAACAATGAAGGGCATAAATAAATAAATTCATAAATAATTAAGAAGATAGCTTCCTTCTGCTAAATGTCCTTGCTGAAAAGAAAAGTTGCAGATTAAATTATGAATAAGGAATCGGTGCCAGACTGATTTGGGATCATTTAACTACATTTTTAGTGGTTTGGGGTTTCCCAAAAATGTCCTGCAAGCTCTAGGCTATAGACAGAAGTTACACAGGCTGCTTTTCAAACTGGAGATTTGGAAGCTACACTCCCACTGGTACTGCCTCGGAATGCCAAGGGTCTCGAGGCATTGCCTTTTCAGTACACATGCGTCAACAGCACTGTGGCATATGAACTCCACCTGTAGTTTATACTACACCACTTTCCCTTTAAAAACAAACAAACAAACAACTTTAAAAATGGTTATTTTTAGCTTTCTCTCTCTCCTCCCTCCCTCTCTCTCTCTCTCTCTCTCTCTCTCTCTCTCTCTCTCTCTCTCCTCTCTCTTCAGGACCAGGGTTCAAACTCATGACCTTGCACTTGCCAGGCAGGCACTTGTGCCGCAGAGCTATCTCCCCAGCCCTAGACCTCTCTCTAGTATGGAGATTAACAGGTTTATTTTCCAGCAGGAAACATGCTTCAAGCAGAAAGGAACCTTTTTTTTTTAATGTATTTGGTACAGTGTCTATAGGGCCTCATTAAATAAAACAGGGCTCATAGTGAGTCTCTTGTTTTTAGCTTCTAAAGCACTGGGATTATAGGAGCATCAGCACGCCTAGTCTCCATTCCAGGGTGCCCCAAGCATGGGCTGGCAAGGAACACTGGGGATCAAGCCCTGGTTGCTGCGCTCTGCCTAAGCAGGTAGGTGCTTTAGTCCCATCTGGCCAGCCCTCAGAAAGGAACTTTTAAATCTCATTCTTTTAAACCAACCCTGTAACATTAGGTTGCCAGAAAGCTACCTTGATGGAAATTATGCCTGTTCAGTAGTGATGAAAATGCTATTCCTATCCAGCACATTTTTTTTTGTCTTTTTGAGACAGGGTCTCATTATGCAGTTCAGGCTGGCCTTGAGCTCACTTTGGTAGCCCAGGCTGGTCTCGAACTCCCACCGATCCTCCTGCCTCAGCCTCCCGAGTGCTGGGATTACAGGCGTGCGCCACCACGCCCGGCAATCCAGCACATTTGATAGGGCAATGTAGCTACAAATGGGTCTTGAATGCATGCCTATGTTTTAGGATAACAATACAAGAATCTTTCACAAATGCTCTGAAAATTTTACTGAAGTTGTCTTGTGGGAAATTTTAGAGCCCTGAAAAAAAAAAACCAAACAAAAAAACTTACCTATATATATTTACTTGCAACCAAAGATTTTAACCCTAAACCTGTACTGCATGGGAGGCTTCTTGGAGATTCTTAAAACATTTAAGACCAAAGCAGAAATGTTCTCTCTTTTCCTTGTTGCTTTCTTATTTCTGTTTAGCTTCATAGCCAACCTTGGCCCCCTTATCTTGCTTCCACACAGAGCCACATTTTTGTCTTGGCCTCCTAGCAGTTGCAAATCGCTTTGCGTTCGTCCCCCAAATGTGCATTTGTGAAGGAACACTGCACCGTGGAGAACGGATGATTTCAGTTCACAGTGCCATGTGCTATTAACCAAAGGCGTGCTAACATAGCAAGTGTTTTTTCCCACCAAAGTAAAACGAAAATATTAGAAATATTAGAATGTAGAGCAAAACACAACACAGTAATATCCGAGTGAGTGGAACTGAGTAAGATACTCTAACAATTGTTTCTGAAAGTAAGTTAGGGCCGTTTCAGAGGCCAACAATATATATCTGTTACAACATCACAGTCATAGTTCACTTTTCTATAACTTGTACTGAAGGACAAAAAACTGGTTGGCTACTATCTCTCCTAACCCAAGTCACTGGACTTCATATTTCAGTCCTAGGCAGAGAGGTGGGGAAGGCAATGCCCAGCCAAGGGCAGTCAGGATCAAGAAGGAAGCGATGTTGCTAGCAGTAAAACTTCGTCCTCAAATGTATTATGATCAAGAGAGACTAGCTTAAACTGGTAGGCCCTGGATGCGCTGACAATCCGAGTGACCACCTGAGATTGACAAATTCTAATTGCATGGTACAAAGCTGTTTTTACAGGTGACTTACTGGGAAAGACATTAAAATGTCCAATACCAATGTGTCAGCTAAAATTGATGAGTCTTGGGTACTTGACATCTCTCATACACCCCAAAACATCTCAGTAATGTTTGCTACTATCTCATAACATTGCCACAGGAGAGCCAGAACTAGTGAGGAAAATTCTTACCTCTTAGCTTACCAGAAGAAAATACTTTTTGTTTCCAAAGGAGGACTATTTCCTTGATGAATACTTAAACCTAAGAATCAATTACTTGATTTTATATATGTTCCTACTTTTCAAATTTTCCTTTTTTAAACAAGCTCAACTCAATGTGCAGTCTCTGCAGATCTATGTGGTATCAAGTAATAAAGCCACGTTGGCATGTAACAAAAAATAAAATATGAGCCTATTCTCAAGAGCTCTCGTTACCATTGGGGGAGGAGCAACCAGACATGACACAGCATGGTGTGGGTCACTCTGGAGGGGAGGGCAGTGCTTTGGGAACACGCAGGAACCTGGCAGTCCGGGATACTTCACCGAGAGGCTGGCAGGTGAGCTGCGCTTCCAGGGATAGCCAGGACTACACAAACATAAAGAGGGAGAAAGACCTTCTAAGCCAAGGCAGTGTGAGAAAAGTCTACAGGATGTCAAGGGGAGAAGTTTTCAGGGAACTAGGAGTGATTTGTGGAGCTGGGCACAGGGAGGGGGGATGTGGGAGATGAAACTGCAAAGACGGACAAGTGACAACCCGAAGGAAGAGGACGTATTAGTCACATAAGACTGAATTTCATCCCGGGGGATGGCCACAGTAAGGTCCTGTAAGTTTGTAAAGAAAGGTGTGGCAAGGTCAGCTCTGTTGTGAGCAGTAAAGGTGGGGGCAAATGTGGGAGGGAGAAGAGGATAGGAGACACAACCAGAGAGGAGGAGTTACAGAGAGCGAGCCAGAGGCAACACAGATGCTCAGATCTTTGTCTCCTATCTGTTCTTTAGCTATACCTGGTTTTTTCCCTCTAATTATATATCAAAACTGATATACATTTTTTCTACCTAAAACATATCATGCACAGTTCATAAAATTACATTCTTCAACTCAGTAAACATTTCAGGGAAATACTTAAAAGATGATCTCTTACCTGAACAAAGCTGTTCCACTTTTGTGTAGTTTAACGATACTATGTCATTAACCCATGCGATGATGTCATGTCTGCTCATAGTCTCTTGGGTTATCGAGGTAGAATACACATTGACCGCCATTCCCCAGCTAGGAAAAAGCAAACACAAATAAGTGTATTTAACCTCACAGAAAAAAAAAAAAATTAATGTGATTAAAGGAGGTCATCAAAGAGAGGACCCTGGCAGAGCTCTAGGGATGTAAAAGCATCTAGGCCACAGACTTCTTTTTTGGGGGGGCTACCAGGGATTAAACCGAGGGCTTTGTACTTGCCAGGTGGGTGCTTATGCTGCTGAGCTATATCCCTGGCCCATTTTTCTTAGCTTACCTTCTCCTCCCTATTTTCCATGTACGTGTCAATCATTATTGCATTTCACAAATTTTTCACACATCAACTTTTACATCTCCCCAAAACAGACCACAATGCTCTCCTCTCCTCTCCTCTCCTCTCCTCTCCTCTCCTCTCCTCTCCTCTCCTCTCCTCTCCTCTCCTCTCCTCTCCTCTCCCCTCCCCTCCCCTCCCCTCCGCCTCTCTCTTAAATGTATCTGGTACAGGGTCTCACTGCATAGCTTGGATTCATAGTGATCCTCCTGTTTTCAGCCTCCCCAGCACTGAGATTACAGGTGTGTGTCACACCTGGTCTCGGTGGCCAGCTCAGCCCACCTGGGGGGCTGGGGCTGGCTTGGCAGGTGGTGCAGGGGATTGAAACCTGGTCCCTGTACTTGTCTAAGCAGGCATTTGGGATGCTGAGCTGTCGCACTGGCCCTAGATCACAATTTATAACAGTTTAGTGTCTGACTTTTGATCTGAGGCTTAAGATATCATGAAGTTGCCAATCTACAGCAGTACACCAGAATATTATTTTAGTTTTACATATGACTTCATAATTACAGTTCCTCACTATAAGTACTTCCAAGTGTTAACTGTCTTAAAGAGTTTGCCATTCTCATAGATATATAGTGCTAAAGGATTCTTTTTCAACATTTACACCTGGGTGAAACTTTATAGCCCTCTGCTCTGCTAGTCCTCCTTGGACCCTTAAGCCAGTTTAGAGTAAGTGCCAGGTATCACATCAGTTCATTATAAATATCTCAGTGTGTCTCTAAAAGATAAGGCCACTGAAAAATACTAACCATAATAGTATTATCACATCTAAAAATAATTACTTCATATGACCTATTAAGCATTATAATATCTGAACACAAATCTGTTTGTTTGGCTGGACTCAAATAATATTCATACACTGTGATGCTTTGCTAAGTTCCTTAGATTTCTATTATCTATATTTTTCTTAGACTTCAGTCTTTCCTTATAATTTTTTTTAGTGCTGTTGAAGGAATGAGGTTGTCTGGTAGTTTCTAATTCTAGATTTTGTGCACTGTATCCCTTTGGTGTGGTTAATGCTACAGTCTACCTTTTGTAGTGTTCTTAACATGTAATCTGATCTCGGGGCTTGATCTGACTCCATTGCCCCGGGAAGGGGATGGCCTCACACAGTGCCTGAATTTCCACTGAGGGACACATACTGTCTGGTTGGCTCCTTCTGACACCCCATTAGCTACTGATACTTGCTTAAATGCAATGATTCATTAGAAACTTGAAAGTGATAGTCTAGTCTTCATTCTTGATTTATTAGCTGGAATAATTCTATAATGAGAAAGTTCCCTCTTAGGTATCCTGAGTTTCAGCTCATATAAAAAAAGCAGAATGGATGCTGGATTTGCTTCATTTACCAGTTCTCAAAATGATGTGGTCTGTAATGCTGTCCAAACATGGCCAGTAGTTTATTAATTTTTGTATAATTATGAATTCATAGATTGAAATCTTAATACATATTTAATAGATATGTATTAAATATTTAACATATTTAATATTTAACAAATATTAAAATACTTGAAACATAAAACATTGAATCAAATATACGTTTAATTACATAAAATATATCTGATGTGTCTCAATCCATTGCAGTTTACATATTTATTGACACAAGCTTGCAAGTGCTTAAGTCTTTCGAGTTCCTGTAACTCCCGGCAGCCTCTGGTGACTTCCTTGCTTTCGGGTAGGTGATGTTCCACGCTCATCCTGCAGCTTTCCTGCCTGAGAATTAGGAGCATTTGTCCAAAGGCTTTTCATTACTTTCAATAGCAAATAATAGTTAGAGACTCAAAAAGCAGTGCATTTAAACATGAGCAGACAGGATAGCAAAATCTAGGTAGGTTTTACCCAAAGGTCTATGTTTTGTATCTATGAAAGTTGGCTTGGACTATTTACTCTCATAGAAGTGACATAAATTTCTTCTCTACTTCTAAATAGAGAGTATTACGTTGAAATTAACATTAAAAACAAATGCCAGTCCACTCATCTCAGGAGCACCCTTACTTATAAATTCTCCTTTGAAGATCTGAAAAGTCATAAGGTTCTGACCATGAGTATTGTTTTTCTATACTATTATTAAAAGGGTCCCCCCACCCCCGGGGGAGGGCTACAATAACATCTATCATTTACTAAATTATTTGCTTCAAAAAAATCCAATCATTTTTTTACCATCTACATAAATTATACAAAACCTTAGGATAAATAGTTCAAGACTGAAAATATTTTGGGCTGTTGGATGGAATTTTTGCATAACTTTTGACAGCATGCTTTATTCCTAATGGTTTTTTCTTTGTGTGGTAACAAAAATGTTTTACATTTCCGGGCAATGTATGGCAGAGGGTAAGCTGTGAAGGTCCAGAACTATGCTAGCTGGCACTAAACCAAATGAAGATGAACATTTTTGCTCCAGATTGATTTAAAATAATAATAAAAAAACTAAACATGAAATAGGTTGGTTTTTTGAAACAATAGTCCTTGTATCAGTAAGTAAAAATATTCTGTGGTTACATAAGAGAAAGACACAACAGCAAGACAGACAGAAAAATCATGGCATCTTCAAAAGCGCTATGAGAACAAGGAAGAGCTCAGTCAATTAATTACTTTCTTCCAGGTCTTTGCTGATAAGTCACCTGGAGACAACTGTCCTGTCATAACACAAACAGTCAGATCACACATGCAGGTGAAGGTGCTGTACTTCTTCCAAGAGTTCACTAGACAGTTTAATAAACTATGAAAACAGCCAGTGGTTTTGTGTTTTGAGAAATTCTGCCTAATTAGCTGGCTAATTATCCTCTAGACTCTCACCTATGCCATGAAGCTCCCAAATAACACCTGCAGTTCCCAAAACCCTCTAGCAGGACTAAGGGACATAAAGGACAACGAGGTCAGTGGATGGAAAGGCTTTTTTTTTTTTGTCATGTTGTGTTTTATGATTTCCTAAAGTAAGATGCTGACAGCACTCAATGGTGGCTGACCTATGGCATTGGTGCCACAGGCTGGCTGTGTCACTGTAAGCTCCAAAAGGCTTGCTATCATTGTTCATTTTTTTTTTTTTTTTTAATTTGGCTCAGGGTCTCGTTATGCAGCTCAGACTCACAGGGATCCTCCTGTCTCAACCTCCCCAGCACTGGGATTACAGGTGTGTGCTACTATGCCCAGTTTCAGTGGCTGGCCAGCATGGCACTCCCAGGGCTCTGGGGCATGTGGTACCAGGGATCAAACCTGGGTCCCTGCACTTGCCAAGCAGGGGCTTAGACCATCAAGCTATGCCCTCAGCCACCACTGTGTTAACTTTTAAATGGACTTTAAATTAGCTCCAACTAGCAATAGGATCAATAGTATTTCTATGTACTACCCATGCTGCCAGGCTTATACTTTTTATAATTTTAATGCATTTACAGGGGAAACAGTGTCAACAGGGTTTCATTATGGAGATCAGACTTGTAGTGATCCTCCTGTTTTCAGCCTCCCAAGTGTGGGATTGTAGGCACCATCACACCCAGACCATCTCGGTATGCCCCCAGGGGGTGGGGCCCGGACTGGCAAGGCAGGGATTATACTTCTGAGTTACCTTGTCCAAATCTCCCTGAGATGCCTATATTCATTCATCTGACTTTGTGTCTGTCCTCCGCTAGTTCCTTATCCAATGTGCCTGGCCTTTTTATTATATACCTGACAGCTCTGAATCCTGACAACAGATCCTAAAATGTACCCTTCTGAGCCTCCAGGAGGTCACCTAGTTGCCTACATGGAAAAAGAACTTCTTGCCCTGCTGCCCAACATTTTCTTCTCAATTCTTTAGCTACAAGCATAATTTCAATGTATCTGAACCAAAATTATCAGGGAACCCAAAATTTCACAGAAGAAAAATCAAGTATTTCCAAGGATTAAAGCCCGGTGAGAGAATATTAAACAGTCCTATCCCTTCCCTAGACACACTTCAAAATCATGACATTTCATGATTAATTTATTGGGCCACGACACAAGGAATTTCTACCTTATATTAGAGATAAAGTGATTCCATGTTCCCATTTTGACCCTTGAAAGAATTCTGTGAGGGAAACAGGCTAAGATGAAATTCTTCATTTCACAAAGCTGAGTGCGGTGGCGCACACACTAACCTAGCCCTTGAGAGGCTGAGGCAGGAGGACCACCATGAGTTTGAGGCCAGCCTGGGCTACAGAGTTAGTTCAAGGCTAGTGTAGGCTAACTGGTGAGACCTCGTCTCAGAAAAATACTTCATCTGTGCACACAGATGCAAAGTGTCACCTGTCACTTGAGAGAAACGAACTTCAATCCTGGTCTCTGAGAAAACTACTGAACATTCTACTAAACGTATACAGTATAACTATTATGAAGATTAATTTTTAAAAAATTAAGAAAAAATGGCTCTAAAAGGTAAGGTCATGCTGAGTACCAAGAACCAGTGCCCCGTGCTGAAATTGTTTTCAAGTTTGGATCTTCAGCATGTCCTTTTCATGAAAACAATGGTGTATTCTATGGTGACCAGCAGAGAGAGATGGTAAGCATCTGTCTTACAGGAAGTAAGCATTCATTTCTAGGTAAGACTTGCCAAAATAGAAGGTCAAAGCAGTTTCCCCTGGATCCTCATCCAGAATCTTTTTTTTTTTTTTTAAAGTTTTTTTTTTTAATTTTATTTATTTTTTTTTTCTTGTTTCAGAACCTTTGTTTGTTTATTCACTCATTTTCATGGCCGGGTCAGCCCACCCTAAGGGTAAGGCTGGCGCAGCATGTGGGGCCGAGGATCGAACCGCGGTCCCTGAAGCCGCCCAAGCTTTCCCAAGCAGGTGCTTTAGACCACTGAGCCATCCCGCCGGGCCCCCTCATCCAGAATCTTAACTAGAACATTATGAAGTTAGGATTCAGTAAGTGTGGCATCACAGGAACTAGACAAGTAAGGGACTTAGTGTTACCATTTTGGTCCCTAGGCTACTCCACCGTACATTAATATTGTACTAAGTTTTTATTATAAAATAAACTTTTATTCATTGCTCTTACTTAAAAATAAATTAAAACCCAAAATATATTTATACAGTATTTTTATGCATGTTGAAATGTCTTTCTAGGAAGATTGTAATGAATGCTTTTTTTTTTGCAAACAGGAGAAGAGAGGGGGAGGGAGGGAAGGGGAAAGAGAGACAGAGAGAATGAGGGCGAGAGTGAGCGAGAAAGAGTATGTCCTTCATATCTCTAGTAAGAGAAGTCCCAATACTGGTCTGTCTATAGATTGTGGCTACTGATATATGACTTCAGAAAAGGGACAGTAGGCAGGCAACCAACACGCTACTGATTTCTGCTTAGTTCCATCTTGCATTCAAGATTCAGCAGTGGCGCTGGGTGGAAAGGCACAGAAAATTTTTGCTTTGCAGCAATTTTTGAAGCATACAAATTAAACATTGCATTTCTGCTTATTATAACAAGTAGAATTTTATGTGAGTCAATGGGACTTGACCTAGGTTATGGAGCAAAGCCTGGATAAAGGATGGGCAAGCCCCAGACGGTGGAAACCAAAATATGAATTCTACCACCTTTCTAGTCACCACTCCAGAACTCAAATACAAAGTATTTGCAAAGTTTTCCAAGAAAAAACTTGCCAAGTTCTGTGACTCACTCCAAAGGAGTGTCCCTACAAAACTGGACAAACATGTAAAGTGTCTCAGCTGGCCGCCACAGGTGTGTTCACTTATGGAGTACAGTCTGTCTCTCTCCCTACTTTCCTCCACCAGCTGTCACAGCCAGCCATCAGGAACAGGGGCTACTGCCTTCCTCTTCTCCCTTTACATTTTCCCCTGACCACGCCTTTTGGACAACTTGGTGTTTGTGGTTTTTGCTTGTTTTTTCCCCCTCAACCGCTCTCATGATAGCCAGTGTCCCAGGATCCCGGTTCTGCTCCTGTCTTGGGCGGATTTGAGAATCGGGCATGTGGAACCTTCTTTCTTTCTCTTTCTTTTCTTTCTTTCTTTCTTTCTTTCTTTCTTTCTTTCTTTCTTTCTTTCTTTCTTTCTTTCTGTCTGTCTGTCTGTCTGTCTGTCTGTCTGTCTGTCTTTCTCTCTCTGTCTCTCTCTCTCTTTTCTTTCTTTCTTTTCTTTCTTTCTTTCTTTCTTTCTTTCTTTCTTTCTTTCTTTCTTTCTTTCTTTCTTTCTTTCCAGCTAAGGTCTGCTTGTGCCAGGCTCTCAGGCTTAGACACAACCATCTGCAGAAGAGCAGCGCTCTGTGAGGAGGGAACCTCTGCCTGCCACTCCACACACGCCCTCTTGGGCTTACATGTAGCCCAGGCATGGCTGAACCTTTAGAAGGCATTTTGGAATTTTAGCTTTTTTCTCACTCACTCAAAGACTCCATATTCCATTGGAAACTCCACGTTGACTACCAGAAGTTATGAAAATTCTATTGCTACCACACCAGTATATTCCATTCACAAATTTTTCACTGATAATAGCCCGTGTCCATGATGGTCTTCTCTCTCATGATAATCTCTATTTTCCTCCTCCCCCTCCTCCCTCTTCTTCCTCTTCCTCTTCTTCTTTCTTAATGTATTTGGTTGTTGCAGGGTCTCACTATGCTGCTCAGACTCATGGTTTCAGCTGTTTCAGCTGCCCCAGTACTGGGACTACAGGTGTATCCCACCAAACCTGGACGCTGGCTGCACAGCATGTGGTGCCTGAGATCAAGCCACGGTCCCTGCCACTGCCTAAGCATGCACTTTGGCCTGCTGAGCTATCTCACCGGCCCTGAGCTTTATTTTCAGTATGCTCTGCCATGACTAGGGAGAATCAGCCACCACCAGCAGTCTAAGCTAAATACACACAGCGTGCTTTCACTCAGTTTCATATAAATGAAACCAAAGCAGAGTGGAAAAGTGATATGAAGAAATGTTACTTTTCTTGCACTTGAGAAATTCTTTAAGTCTGGGCATATGACTTGTGAGGCCCTAATAAGAATCTATAAGCCATAGTTTCTTACATACCGTTTTACAGATTCCAGCACTCCACTGGAAAACCTGCAAGGCTGGCCGGATGTTCAGATCCTGCCTCCCTAAGAGTCTCGGGAGTGGGCTCTAGCACATCGCCATACACCTGTGACTGATGAGGACGCTCTCCATCTGGAGCACTGGACCTCTATGTGTCAAGGCCACAATGTGGTCTTCCGTGAAAAGCTTGCAGCACTGCCAAAGTTAGCCTGTTCCTCCAACCCAGTAAGGGGACGTACACTATTGCAGTGTACTTATAAGCATGCCTTTTTACTCTAAAGTAAATAAAGCACAAAACTAAAGGGAAAAAACCACAAGAGCTGTTCTCAAAGAATAATCCTGCTTTGTATCTATGTTCTCAACCTGAGAGAGAATGAAGAGATTGAGCCTCACTCACATGTATGAGCTTTCCTCTGAAAAGCCTTGGAACGACCCCGAGATGTCTGCCTGGTGCCTCTTTCCAGGCTGCCCCCAACAAAAGGCTGATGTCAACTCTTCCGTGGCCGTCCCTAATAATGAACTGGGCATCCGTAGGGAGCAACAGTGTAAATGCGTCCCCTGAACCAGAAACTTCTCTGCTTTTCAGCTGTGCATAATTCATTCTCTAAACTCAATACCGTGAGGGGTAGGAGTTAAACATTGTACCAAGGAAAGGCTATCACCAGATCATTCTCAATTCATCGCTTTCTCTTTATCTGTGACCTAAATGTGGAGGCAGGGAGAAAGTTTGTTTGAAGACTGAGGAGGAGGAAGAGAAGACGGAGTTCAAGAGGGTATCACAGAAAGACGAACATTGATGAGATGAAATTTCCCTGCACAGAAATGACAGATACCAGAGAATTTCATTTAAAATCAGATACTAAAGCTTCTGCTTAACTAGGAGCTAACCGATGTATGCATGGATGCCACGGCTGTGTCTCTAAGTGCTAAAACACGCACGTGCCAAGGATACACGTGCATGCACTCTACTGCTAGTTTTCCATGGCTCTGGGATGTAACCAGGCAGACTGTGTACGATTAACTCCCCCGCAGGGCCTGAGGGTAGCCAAGGTCAGAGCCCGCGGGGCACTTCATACAAGGACCGTGGAAAACCAGGAGGACACTGTCCACAGTGACAGATCACACACATTTTATAAAAACACAGCCACTGACATGTGTTTTTCTCACAACCAGGCATGTGCGGTTCCAAAACAGTGAAGAAAACTAATGAAACTTTCATATTAAACCACTGTGAGAAACAGCAGACAAAGCTGAATTTAATCGCAGCGCTGAACTGCCTGTTGTGTTCCAGAATGTTCTAGGCTCCCCACTACTGCATGTACTTTGCTATCATTAGCTGCTAAAGTATAATGCTTTTCATGTGGACACCACTTCATTTAGTCTGATAATCAGAACTACCAGCTCCCACTAATGGTGCCACCTGCTAGGGCCAAAAAACACAAAAATAATGCTTTTTTTAAGAGTTTCTGTTCATCTTATCATTATTACTTTAAAAAAAACAGATGAACTAAGCTCTTTCTTGCCATATCACCAAATAGTCTATAACTCTTTTTAAGACATGAGAAAATGACTAAAATACCCAGATCCCTTCAACGATGTACAAAGAGACCCCACAGCTGGCCTTCAAAACTTGCTCCCCCTATGCGCTCTCCTCATTGCCTGCATTAACTCTAGCAGGTGTACCTTCTTTAGGTGGCCACCTGCATACCCAGGTTGGCTGCACCGCAATTAACAAGGCAGCGGATATAGGTGGATTTCTGTTGTTGAGATTTTCAACTTAGAATTAAATCAATAGCGACAGCCCTAAATTGGAAACCTGGTTCTAGTCCAAGAAGTAAGAAAATTCTGGAATTCTAAAGAAGTTCTTTGTGGAACTCATAATGTCCACAGATATGAATGAAGTTGCGTATGATGGAGTAGAAAGCGAGGGCAACACACACACACACACACACACACACACACACACACACATACACACACCACACACATGGCATCTACTTCTTCATATGGTCAGAAATGAAGCTGATTATACTTGCCTAAATGTCCATCTGTTTTGAGCAGTGGGTGGCTTGTTTGCGCTCTGAAAATAATTCCACTGACCCGGAGCTCATTCCCATGCCACGGGGCTTGGCTGGTCTCCTCAGGGCACCAACTTCTGCTCAGCACCCCGCCCCGCCCCGCCCCGCCCCGCCCTTTTGGCTCCCGGTACCTCTGTGCCTCTCGACCATATGCCTTCGGGTTACTTTCCCAGCTCTACTTGGCCTTGTTCCCTGGGCCTTGGACCTCCGCTCTCTCTCAGGATCCCAAGTCATTTTCAGTCGGGCTCCAAGCTGCCCCAGCCCCACCTTGAGGACACAGGTGCCCCTGGTATCGCGTTAAGCATCTAGCTGGTAACATATTGCTTAAAGCGCATGTCACTCTTTCTGACTATAACAGGAGAGAGCATGGCAACCGAATGGACAAAGCCACGAGGTGGACCTGTCTGATGGGAGTCTTCTCCCTTCCAAAATCTGAGCCCCTCCGTGCTCTGGGTGGGGCTGGAACTCCTCAGCTACACATGGTCTTTTGCCACTGCCTCTTCTACACCGTCTCATAACGAGAAACAAGGGCCAGGTGCCAGTTTCAAGGTTACTCTGTAGGGATAACTGGGGCTCCGGAGCCAAAGCACAGGAAGAGAGCCTCTTTGTAGCTCTCGGCACCACTGACTGCGCTTCAGGCTTCGGCATGGCTCAACTCCACAGCGAGGCCGCTCTGCCCACCCTCTGCAGTGGCCTCCTCCAGTTCTGTACTCTGCACCGTCCTTTCCTCTCTGAAATGAACTCTGTCCAGGGTCATCCTGTTTACTATCTGTCCACATCTGCTGCTCCACAAAGGCAAACTCCATGAAAGTAAGCACTTTACAGAGAAAAGATATTTCACATACTAATACAAAAAAATAAAATTCTCCCCTGGGCCCTGGCCCAGGGCTGGTGTGCTGGTGGCTGCACACAAGTATACATCGATGCCGCATGCATAGGTGGGGAGGGTTCTGTGAAGAGGAGCGGGTTACAGGATGCAAGCCAATGGTCAGCGCCTGCCCGCAGCCCTGTGTGACTAGCTGGGGAGGGTAAACTGGGGTTGAGTGGGTTGTGCACGGGAAGATGTAATACATCATGTGGATAGGAAAGCTCCCTGGAAGTCTGCAGCTCCACGAAGCTCTGATCTACGAGTGCCTTCTGGCTCCAGAGTTTACCCATCAACCTGCTGGGTAAATTCGGTGCCTGTGCCTAACTCTTTAGCGTCTCCTGTTCTTAACTGGCAGAGCAGAAGGACTAGATTAAGTCATATACTGCAGTAACTAGTGTTTCCTGAAACACATCCACATGCCAGCAGGACCGTAAACAGTTCACCTATACCTTCTTACCCATCTCCACAACAACGCCATGAGCAGCAGTTTTGATGCTGTGATGTATGCAAAGGCACAGACAGCAGGGGACCCGAGACTGGCCCTGTCACAAATGCAAGCAGCAGAGCTGAGCGCCAGGCTGGGTCTGATTCTAGGAGTCCTGCTGTCAGTCAAATCCCACCTGTGCTCAGGAGTACCCCCAGCCCCACAAGAGGGGAAAGAAAAAGAACTGCAATGAGGACATAATGGTGACATTAATAGAACCATTTTTATTAAAAATTCTATCAAGACTTCATTTTACATTTTAACTGGGATGATTTTTTTTTTTTTTAAAAAAACAAAAAACAAAAAACATCAGTTTCTGTGAAAAAAAGCCTGAAATGTAGAGATCTGGGTGATTACTCAGTTTATTGCTCAGAATGGGTTTTGGCTGGAAAACCTAGCAGCTGTAATGTATAAGCCACACTAATCTCTTAGGAATCACCACATTGCACAACTCTAGTTACTACATACTTTGGACCCAACTCTGTCAACTTGTTTTTCGGGGTGAATTAGTCAAAATGGACAGACATTACTGCTTATGACTTTTTCAAAGCTAACAAAATACTATAGGTCTGTATCATGATTGTATTTTTCAAAAAATCTGTTAAGTCTCTTGGTGTCTCACTCTTTAAGAGACTGGTGTTTATCCAAAGGTCTGCATTTGAATCATGGTAAAATAAAATTTAAATTTAAGATGGAGGGCTGAGGAATAGCCAGGTGATCTAAGCCCACGGAATCTGATTTCCAGGGCCACATGCCATGCTGGCCCCAGAACCCTGGGTAAGCTGTGCTATCCTGAAACTGGGCTTAGTGGCACAGACCTATAATACCAGCACCGGGGAGACTGAGATAGGAGGATCACTATGAATCTGAGCTGCATAGCAAGACCCTGTATCAAAGAATGAAAGAAAGAAAGATTAAATTTAAGATGGAAATGACAAAGCCTATTAAGATGAGGAAAGTGTAGGCCAGTGTTAAAAAGATTTCAGTAAACTAATTCTGTATCCCCTCAGCTCTACTGGTATCCATCTAAGTTTAGTTCTTTCCAAAGTAGATTCTGTCACACAATTGAAATGGAAAATTTCAAACTGGGAAAGAGCATCATTTTGTGACCTTATGTAGAATTGCCAAGGTACTGATCAACTCCTACCACAAACCCATTCTCCAGCCTGAGAAAGCATCTGATCAATTACAAGCAATATGGCATCTCTCCTGTACATTCTGACGAACACTACATGGGCATTCTGGTCAACACCACAGCTGAACTAAGATATTCACATTCAGCCAACTGGTATAGCTGGGAAATACTATCAAAACTAGAAACCTCATTTTATCACCAGTTCCTGGGGCCTCATCCTTTCCCAGATGAAATAATTATTGTACTCGAGCAAGAGATTTTCCCATAACCACCTACATTCCTATGTTGGAACAGAGTCCATTCTTTCTCTATTACTAATTTTCTCACAGCCCTGCTTAGGCAACCAGATATTGTCTCATACATTGGAGGGAACAAGAGTTTTGTTCTCTGTTTAACCAATGAACTAATTTATCATTTATTTGCTGGAATGAAGAATGAAGAAGCTCATAGATTTTTTTTTCCATCAGAAGTATCTAGAAGCCAGCCAGGCGTGGTGGCACACGTCTGTAATCCCAGCACTCAGGAGGCTGAGGCAGGAGGATTGGTGCGAGTTTGAGACCAGCCTGGGCTACAAAAGTGAGATCAAGGCCAGCTTGCACCGTGCAGTGAGACCCTGTCTCAAAAAAAAAAAAAAAAAAAAAAAAAAAAAAAAAAAAAAAAAAAAAAAAAAAAAAAAAAAAAAAAAAAAAAAGTATTTAGAAGCCCATCAAACATTGTTGTCTGTGCTTGTGTCTGTCAGTCTGCCCACCTATCTGTCTCTTTTTCTCTGGACTTGCAGTACTCTGCCTTCCTCTCTACTGCCTGGTTACAAGTCAGTAATAATGCTAACCTTTGTATTAGCACTGCAATTCTCAAAGGGAAGTTCAGACAGTGAGTCCTATGGTTCAAATTTATAATATACCCCAATCTTCCCATGGGTGCAGAAGGTGACTGGGACCAGTAATCTTACCTGTGGACTGACCCATGGGTGAGCTCAGTAGCTGGCCGTACTAGCTAGAGGTGCAGTCTGGCTGGAGGGAGGTCCTTAGAGGTGTAACCTGAAGGCTGCATTCCTGTCCCAGGTTCCTTCTCTGCAGGCTGACTGCCCTGACAAGGGCAGCCTTCTTCCCCCATGCCCTTGAGCCACGCAGTTTCAGTCTGCACTGAAACCAAAGCCAAAATACACCTCTCCTTTAAAGTGTAGGTAATCTGCATTGCATTATGGGAAAGTGACTCAACATACAGAGCTCTGGAATAAAAGTGGGTTAGGTACCAGCAGTAACAGAGGGGCAGACATGTGGTAAGACCCTGGCTTGGAGAGGAGGGGTGAGGAATTGGGAGCTTGCTGTTCTTTTGCAGACCACAGTTCTAAGACACAAGGACTTATGGGAGAAAAGAACCTGGTAGATGGCAGTGATGTAGCACGGGAGAGAGTGGTCTCTAGTGGACCTGGTGTGTTTTATCAAGACTGGGATTCCTAAAGGCAGAGCAACGGGTTAACAGGCAGAGATAATTAAGCAAAAGGAAATTAGTTATGGGAAGACATTATAAACTATTTTACTACATAATTAAAGATGTTACTACAGATAAAAGTGTTTGAGAATGAGCAGGGCAAATAGATGAAGTCAGTTCTACAGTACATATGTGTGTTATAAGTTACTCAGCATCAGTGCCAATGCGAACAGATGAAATTCATCAATTTGGGAGAGCGCCCCATCCTATCGCCATGTCTAGTTTCTACATTCTTAGGATTAATCTGACTGAGACATTAAAACATGTTTAAAAAATTAGGTTTGAATTCAACAATTGAGTAATAACCATAATTTTTTTTTTTTTTTTTTTTGGCTTTCAAAACTTAAACCGCAGACCTGATAGTACAGTGGTTGACTCAATAGTAATTGTACTCTACGTCAGCCTCAGCCTTTGTTAAAATTAACATACTAAACATTTAATGCCATAAGAGTCAACTGACTATTATGTAAGTTATAAATGTGCATATATTATAAAGCATTATTTAAAATCAAGATTATCTCACAACAGTTTGACATGGTGAAGATCCAACAGCCACAATGTAGGATCTTGTTCCAAAGAGACCTCAATTATTTTTAAAAAGATGATGGCACACATCTTGAGTCCCAGCACTGAGGGGGCTGAGGCACGGGGACTGCCCTAATTTCAGGGCCAGCCTGACTACAAAGTGAAGCCCTGTCTCCTCTCCCCACCAAAAAATGATGTCAAAGTTGTGTGATATTATGGTACAAGTCTGTAATCCCACACCCAGGAGGCTGAGGCACGAAGATCACCACTTGAATTCAACAGCAATTTGGGCCACATAGTTACAGTACTACTTTTTCATTTTAAAATGCAGATCTTTATTTTAGAAATCTGTATTAGTTATTTTCTTGCTACTGAGAAAAAAATATCCAATAGTTGAAGTTAAAGGAGAAACAGTTCACTCTGGCTCAAAGTCTGCAGAGGTTTCAGGCTATCACTGGCTGGCTCCAAGGCAGGGCAGACAGGCATCCAAGAGCTGAAAGAACACATGGCAGGCAGAAGGTGCAAAGCAAGCAACAGACCTTAGAGCTTCTTTCTGCCCCTTTTATTCTTTACCTAGGTTACCACGGATTCAGGTGGTGCCAAACCGCTCAGTGGACTGATTAAGTCATCACATGAATCCAAGTATCGCACACTCCAGATTAAACCACCCATGAGAACCCCCTGCCTATGACTGTATGAGGCTTTGAAGGGACACCTAAACACAAACCATTACAAAACCTGGATATTTTTACCACAGAAAATATTTAAAAAGTTATGTGAAAATATCCATTATCTGGAGATACACTGCCCTAGACCTGCTGGAAATTCATTGGACCCAGCAACAAGGCCGGGCATGTGAATGGAACTTCATCCATCAGACAGGGCCAGTGTGGAAAACTGCCGCAGAACTCCCTGCTAGAGACAAGCCCCACCCAGCTGATCCAGGAGCAGAACATCTTGCCAGAGTGGCATAGCAGGTTCATCTCCAAGGGCTGCAGCAGAAAGAAGTGGAGCTCAGCAGCCAGACCCATGCCACACACACCTGGACCAGTTTGAACTTGGTAGATCCAGATCTGGTGCTAAGGTAAGAACTCTACCAAAGTTCTACACCAAAGGTCAGAAGGCAGGGCTATGCAAAATGACAAAGAGAAGGAGCAAAATGCGTTCTTAGGCCCCAAGCCCACCCAGAACAAATGTAGGAGACAAGAGAAGGAGCAAAATATACTCTCAGGCCCTGAGCCCACCCTGAACAAATGCAGGAGACAATAGCATAGAAGAAATTAGAAATCACACACCTGAAATCTCTGAAATAATAACATTCAAAGTAAAAAAAAAAAAAAAAAACCGAAAAAAGGTATAGAGGGAATCAGATTAGAAATAATTTCTTTAAAAAAAATTTTTTTTTAATTTTTATTTTATTAAACTTCATGTATCTGTGTTATGGCTGGCTCAGTCTTCCCTGGGGATGGGGCTGGTGCAGCATGTGGTGCTGCGGATCGAACCACGGTCCCTGCAGCTGCCTAAACTTTCCTAAGTAGGCAGGTGCTTTAGACTGCTGAGCCATCTCACCGGCCACCAGAAATAATTTCTGCAGTAAAAAAAAGAAATAATACCTAATGTCTGCCCCCTTGGGTGGTTGGCCATGCTGGAATGTGACCTGAACCCTGCTCCATGGGATCTGCCTGCAGCTTGGCACCCTGAGTGGCCTGAAGCCTGAGAAAGAGCCCAGTGAGGACTCCAGGACGAGCCCTGGTGGCCACAGCATCAGCTTTGGAGGAAGAACATTCAAAAGCAAAACAGATCCTTTCTGCAGCTGATGCTATCATTGCCTCTGGATGGTAATGTTTTTGGAAGAACCTTGAATGCCCAGGGACTTTCAGTCCCTGTTGCTCATCATCTTCAGTCCTCTTCGGACCACTTCAGCACTGGGATTGCCAGGGACCTGGATGTACTGGAGCACATGTACACAGGAGTATGTGTACCTTTCCAATGCTACTCCCATATTGGACTCCATTCTGGTGTCAAATGTTCACAAAGTGAGGACTGACTTTCTATTTGAAACTACTGCTAAACAGATCAAGGTACTGGCTTTCTGATAGTGCTCATGGAAACCAGTTTGTGATGCAATGTGGGAAGCCCACAGCACAACTTGATTCATGGGATGTGTTCACAAAATCTCATCTGAACTTCCACAATCATAAAATATTCCTGATATCTTTCCTATTACTTCTGTTATTTGCTGTTACAAACTCTCATTGCTTGGATTTTGATGTATAATAGTAAATTGTGGAGAAATACAAAGTATAAAAATAATACTTATAATAAAAGAAGTACTAAGTGCTTCTAAAGAAGACAATGATAAAAAATAGAGAAGAGTATAAAAATGATGGAATCCTTGAGTGAGCAATATAGGAAAGTAACAGAATGCATGAAGAAGATTCAAAGTGCTATACAGGAGCTTAAAATCTCAATCGAGGGCTGACAAAACCATTTCAATGAAAGTGAAAATAGGCTTTTAGACCTTAAAGATACCATTGCAGCTAGTGAAAGAGGTAAGAAAAGATCTCTTAATAACATCTAGGATGCAAGAAAAAATAGTTGAACATCTGCAAGATGGTGCAAAGATAAACAACATAAGACTAATAGGCATCAATGAGAAAGGAGTCTGTATGAATGATATAAAAATATGGGCAAAAGTAATAGCAGAAAACTTCCCAAATATGGGGAAACAATGTGACATTCAGGTAACTGAAGCATACAGAACCCCAAGTAACATCAAACCAATTAAAACCACACCCAGACATATAATAATCAAGATTCAGAAATTCAGCACAGGGAACAGTATACTAAAAGCCACTAGTGAAAAGAAACAGATCATATTTAAAGGAAAACCTATGAGAATAATGGCCGATTTCTCTTTACAAGCCATCAAGTCAAGAAGAGTATGGAGCAAAGTACTTCAAGTCTTGCAAGAAAACAAATTCCAGCCCAGACTGCTATATCCTGGAAAACTCTCTTTCAAGTTCAATGCAGAAGTGACATGCTTCCAGGACAAAGAACAACTAAAGAATTTCATGATGACAAAGCCAACCCTGCAGTTTACTGAAAGATATTCTAGAGTGGGATCAAAATGACCACAACTCCATGAAGGAGAATGGAAAGAACCCATCAAATAGGACAAACAAACCCAGGAGAAAAAAGAGGTAAACAAAAGCAGTCTTTCAACTATTCTTTTGTATACAGCAGCAAAATATGTCCATCAGCATACTCTACAAATGGACTTCTACTCTCTATGGGTCATGATTCTGTCTGGTTCTACAGGGTGAATATCAAGGAAATAACAGTTTCTCAGTCCCACAAGTGACACCTGGCCACCACCCACTGTCTGTGTCCACAACATACTAAAACTTTGGGTGATATCCTACCCCAAAACCATTAGAAGTTCTGGTCACATATTTGCCATTCCAGTATTTATGTTATGTTTTATTCTCAGTAATTCTTTACTACCATGGAAACTTTTTCTTAGTTTATATCTTTGTATATATTAACTTATTCAAATACTACATGAGTACTCTGAATTGATTAAAGATTCATACATATGATACACAATATTCTGGCCTCTAAATTGAACTCATGATTTAAATTTTGGAACACTGTTTTGAAATATTCAACTTAATTATAATAAACTAATATTTAATTTTCTGAATATTGTTTAATTATACTTTTTGTTTTATGACTCATACTGTATGTCTGACTTATGATCTACTTATAAGACATGGTATGATATTTTGTCATAGTCTTAGAAACTTTAAAAAGAAAAAAATACACACACACACACACACACACACACACACACACACACACAAGAGAGTTAGGATAAATATACAGCTACTTCATCTTAGTTCATTGAGGATAAAGGTTTGTACTAATATTGTTTAGACATGATATCAGGTCTGCACCTTCTCCTCTGAATAACTACCATAAAGACAACCAACACATGTCTGAAGAAGGCTCTAGGATAACACAGTACAGACTCCAGCAGTGAGGTAGAAGCCACAGATTACATGGGGTTACCAGATCAGCAAGGAAGGGGTAGGGTCCCGGCCTAGAGCCTTCCAAGGCAGCCAGCTACCACCAACATCTTGACCTCAGACTTCTGGCCTCTACTAGCATGACAGTATTTTTTTTTTTTAACAGGAGTTTTTATTCCTTTCTTTTTCTTTCTGCTTCCTTTTTCTTTTTGCAGGACGGGGGTTCAAACTCACAACCCTGCATTTGCCAGGCAGGCACTTGTGCCACGGAGCTATCTCCCCATCCCATAGCATGACAGTATTAAGCCACCCAGTTTGTGGTCACTTGTTATGGAAGTCCTAAAAACCTGAGAGGGCTTACATATATTTGGCTTGTGTGGTTAATGTGTAATTCTCATCTTCACATATAATGCTTACATCATATTCAACTTATAGTTTTCTAACATGTTTAATTCCAAGAAATTACAGTTTGATCACATTCCCCCTTTTAGATTACTATCTAAATGTAACAGAGCTGATGGTCACTTTTACTACATATCCTTCATGCACATATAAAGACACGCATTTTCTTCCCCATCTGCAAATCTTCAGGTGATTATCTAGGGGCTTAGTTGTTTGCTGCAGTCTAAAAGCCAAATGGATATTAACAGTTTAGCTCCCTAGTGAATAAGAAAGGAAGCAGGCGATCCTCTTAAAAAAAAAAAAAAAAAAAAAAAAAGAATCCCATACTTGGCTATAGTAAACTAAGGGAATCACAGGATGTCCTGTCTAATAGTATTTGGCTTCCTTTCATGGGACATCCTATACTAAAGCAAAACAACACTCAGCTCTCCCCTCATCCTCCGGTAGCTGTAGCCTGCTCAGTTCCAAGCAGAAAACAGAAACTCACTGCCCACTGCATGGAGAGACAAATACTACTGCTCCATTAACAGTACTTAGAAGACAGTAATTCCCTCAAAACTTGGGCTAAAGGTTTTCCTAGTCATATGAATATCCGCATATATCTTTTGCTTAAACTTAATAGAGAACATTTGATCCAGCATTAAAAGCCTACTTGATACAAAGAATACCTACATGATTACAGCATTCTTCTTCAAAGAATCGAGTTTTGTCTTTAATCTGCCAAGATCCCATAGAAATTCTTGCTCCTAAATTTAACACTCCTATATGAAAAATTACAGTGGATTTAGTATCTTTTTGAGCTCCGCAATTATTACTATTTTGCATTTAATTTTAATATTAATATGTAGAGGCTGAGCTTAATTCAAAAACCAAAAACCTGAAATGCAACATCAAAATTGAAGAGTTTTTTTTTTTTTTTTTTTTTTCCAGGACCAGGGTTCGAACTCATGACCTTGTACTTGCAGGCAGGCACTTGTGGCATGGAGCTATCTCCCCAGCCCTCAAGAGTTTTTAAGAGTTGACATGATGTTAAAAAATGTTTGGATTAGGGATACCTTCTATCAGTAGAGATCCTGGAAATATTACAAAATCTGAAAAAAAAAAAAAAAAATCCTAAATCTGAAACAATCCCAGTCTCCAGGACTTTGGACAAGGGATTTTCAACCTATGTGCCAGACCAGAGCATACTGCTCTAACAGGCACTGTAGACTAAGGCAGGAACAACTCCCTTTTGTTTTTCTTTAGCATTTATATACAGGTTAAGAATAAAAGACCTAGAGATATCAAAACCTAACTCAAAGCTGTATTACAATACTCAGAATACATTCTCACAATCCTCCTATAATGACAAGAATTGACCTAATTTCCAAATGGGCAGAGCAGTGGTACACACCACTAAAGAAAGCAGGAGCTCATATCATTAGTCATCAAGAAAATACAAGTCAAATCTTAATGAGATAGCCCAGGCCAAAACATGAAAGACTCACAATCCCTCCTGCTCCCAAACACATGGTGTGGGACCCCCACACTCTGCTAACAAGAATGTAAAAGGGAACAACTACTTTGGAAAACTGCTAGCAGTTGTTTTTTTCCAGTTAAACAAACACTTGCCATATGACTCAAGCATTCCACACCTAAGCAAATGGAGATTTGCACATGGAATATTCACTACTGCTGAAAATGGGAAATAACTGTTTATGATGTAGAGAGCAGATAAACCAAGTATAGCACTGCCATATGATGGAGTACTACTCAGCAATAAAGAGTGGTGAATGGCAGATATGTTCAGTATCACTCTGCTGAGTCAAAGCAGCCAGGCACACTGGATTCTTAAGGATTCCATTCACAGAGCATGAAATCTCATCTGGGGAGACAGAAAATAGAAGGGGGTCCTGGGGTGGTAGACAGATGAGATACAGACTGCAAAGTGTGCAAGGAATCTTGGAGCAGAATGGCAAAGTTTAAATCTTGGCTATGGTGATGACCTTGGGGCCCACACCACCACAGCTTACCAGTCATTCACTTTAAGGGGATGCAGTTTACTGTACATAAATTAACTCTTAATTAAGTGGATGGCAGAGGAGACTGTAAAGTGTAGCTGGTTTGAATTTTTTCCCAGGCTCAACTTGGCCTTTGACCAGGTATTGTACTAGGCACTTAGGACACAGAGGCCAACAGATTATTACAGATACAATAAAAGAGCAGATTTAAATGACAAGCAATATTACTTGCTAACATTCTTTGAGGAATTTACTCTGCACTAGGCAATGCTTCATGTTATGTTCTGTATCTCATTTAATCCACATAGGAATTCCATGAAGATGGTGCTGTTATTACTTCCATATGCACAGTAGGAAAATGAGGTTTAGGGAAGCCAACAAATTTGCCCCAGATCAAACAGTTAGAATGGGGCTGAGGTATAAAATAAGTCTCACTCCTGAGCAGAGCTCTCCCCAGGACTCTTCCCTGCTTCCCCAAGCAGTTCCCTGAATAGGCATGTGATCCCCCAACTGGTCCTAGTAAGGGTAGAAGTGGCGAGGTGGGACAGACCATCCTTTCGGTCTGGATCCCAAGGGCAGCAGCGCATCATCATACAAACTGAAGACAAGCCACCTATGCTCATAAGGACATCTTTAATTCAGTGCTGTCACAGTGTTACCTGTCTATCAAATTCCCAGAACATCACGTCTGTCTGTCTCCCAAATCATTGCGCTTTCCAGGCCCCTGTAACAGACCCAGAAGCATCTTGCTGGCCCCTCTCTCCTGTTGCCAAACCCTGCCTGGGTGCACACAGTACACATCATTTTCTCCTCCCCAACACTACACATCTGAGGGGCAGTTTTGCCTGAGGAAACATGGCATGACTGAAAGGGAGGGGCAGACACTAGGGTGGGAAATGCTCACTTAGCTCCATGATGCTCACGCCTGCCTCCTAACCCACAAGCGGATGGCTCTGTCCTCTGCTTCCTCCCTTTCTAGCTGTGATATTCCATTACAAGCTTCACAGCCTCTTCAGGCTTCAGAGTTGCTCGGGATGAGCAGGTCCCTATGGTGGAGATAACATTTGCAAAGCTCTCTTCTTGTTTCTTCTTAATCGGTCAGGCTCACTGGCTGGTTCCCTCAGACTTCACCCAGACTGGTGACTGAGGCAGCTTGGGCAGGGACACACAGGGAAGGCACATCGCTGGCATCCTGAGCAGCATCACAGGCCCCTGGGGCTCCTTGACTGCTCTGGGCCAGAGGCTGGGGGAGCAGTGGGGAGGACGGATGGCCGTGGCATGGCTAAAAACGCAATGACCCAGCCTTAAAGATTTGGCCCCATACAGTATTTGAGAAGCACCAGGGGCTCGATAAATGGGGAGAAAACAAAAACGTGAAGAGGATATTGAAAAATAATCCTCACAGTCAGCACGTGCTTCGCAGAGCATACTAAGCAGGCTAGACACATCACCAAAAACAACACAGGCGGCTCTAGCAAGCGCTGGAGCAAAGGAAACAAAATGAAGGTGATGGGCCGCAGTGTGTGCAACCCACAAGGGCTGCGCGAGGTGGAGGCTGGAGCAGCACAGCCCATCCGTGAGCTGGGATGACTGCGATGCTGGGCTAGAAGAATGGTGGCTGCACCTGGCAAATGATGCGAGTCCCCACGTGACTGGGTAAGTCCACGGATGTGCCAAGATGCTTCCTACCATACTCCAGCATGTGGAAATTAAATTAAAATTCATTTAACTTTTTAAATCCTTGCTGCTGAAGTACTAAGTGACATACTACTGTCTGATTAGGCATTTCTATGGCTTTATTTTTTATTTTTTTTTTGTACAGGGTCTCACTACTGACTCATACTGATCCTCCTGCTTGTACCTCCCAAGTGCTGGGATTATAGGGGCTCGCCACCATGCCTGGACTCCATCGCCTCAGTGAGCTCAAGAGTGAAAGCAGGACAGGTGCAGCGGCAGGCAGGACCAGGAATGGAACCCTAGCCCCTGAGCTTCCCTAAGCAAGCGCTTAATGTGCTGAGCTATGCCACTGGCCCTCAATTAAAATAAACAAAACAAAACAAAAAACCAAGCAAACACACAGTGACTAATCTACCCAGTTCTCACCCTAGTTAGTTTCTTATCTTTCTTGCCCCCTGTACAAGAATATATATCCAATTTTCTTCACCATGTGTGAATATAAATAAACAAGTAATGCATTATTTTTAACCCAGTGATGGCTAATACTTGTATCAAAAAAATTCAGAGATCTGAAGACATTAACCAGGAGTGGTTCAAGGGTGCATGGGGTTAAAAGCAGAACTGAGAAAGGTTCGTGTACTGCTACCCACCCTCCACTACAAACGCAGTCCTGATGAGGCACCAATGTGCCAACCAAAGGTGACAAGCCTTTTACTCTTCCTTGTGTCATGTTTTTAAGGAAGAAACCTTCCCGCTAAAGTCACTCAGCACGGCTCAAGAGTATGTTAAAAAACAGATGTGGGGTCACTATAGGATACGCACTATTTTTACCCTCATACTCCATACCTGACAGCTTTTGAAAATCACCTCAGTGATCATTTTGCCTTTAGAAAGCATCACAGTGGAAACAGCAAATTTACTTTTATTAGGACAACTGAGCCAACTGAAAACTTATGAACCAGTAAGAGCCAGAAAAAGCCAGACACTCTGTGTAGTTTCCAGGCTGGGGTGGACAGCTCTCCATCATGGTCCCCTCCAGGCCTCCTCCTATCGCTGCTGAAGCCTACAGAAGCTCCTTCAAGGAGGGCTGTCCCTTATTTATTTTTGTATTCCAGAAGTCCAGCACAGAGACTGGCATACAGAAGGATCTCAGTAAGTCTTCTGAACACAGAATTTTAGCTCTGACTTCAATAACTATCATGTAGTAGCTAACACTGGGAATTCTTTTAAACAATACATCGGTAACAATCTCAAAACATGTTTGGTCATTCCAGAAAGGGAGTAGATAGTGGGAGAGGAGCCCGTTTTCTGTAATTGCCTTTGCTCTTGATTTGAGGGCACCAAATGAAAACCCTTCAGGGAACCATGGAGGGCCTATAAGTGAGGGATACCACTGTTTATAATCAAAGTATAATTGTGAACAGAAGAAAGCTTCCCATAGATGTCAATGCCTCTGGTATTTTTTTTTTAATTTTTTTTATTTTTTATTATTTTTTCTTGTTTCAGAACTTTTGTTTGTTTGTTTGTTTATTTTTATGGCTGGCTCAGCCTGCCCTGAGGACAGGGCTGGCGCAGCATGTGGTGCCGGGGATCGAACTGTGGTCTCTGCAGCTGCCCAAGCTTTCCTAAGCAGGCGCTTTAGACCACTGAGCCATCCTGCCGGGCCCCCCCTCTGGTATTTTTGACAAATTACCTCCTAGGGCTTTGCCAGGGCAGGAGACACTAAATAAAGAATAAGGAATTAATGCTTTTAAAGCAAAACAAAAGAAAACAAACACTACTTCTAGGAAAAATGAAATGGGATTGCAGAAATATAAAGTAATCTCCCATGGAGAACACAATCATGTCTATGAAATGACAAACACTGGCCATAGACTTCAAGATCAATTCTGTGCTCCAGAAAGCCTAACCTTGTAGAATTTGTAGGTTAGACAACACGTGCAGTGCCACTATCAAAACCACACACTGGGAAGAGTCGCAAGTTTACAGATCTCCTCCAACACACACGCATGCATCTGTGCATACACACAGATATACACAGCATCCTCGTCCCTCCTGCCCTCATCCTTTTCTGTACCAAAATCATGACCAAAATTCGACTCTTTCCAAACAGTCCTTTTACCCGCTGGAACCAAGTGAGGCCCCAAACCAACAGAAACACTGATCTCTGGCCATATTGTCTTAACTAGTTCAGTATTAAAGGACCTCCTCCCTAGAAGCTGCTATCAGCTTGATCATCCTTTGTACCTGACACCAACTTCCACCCCTTCAGAAACAAAATAAATCAAAACAATCCAGTACTTTAAGAGAAATCGTGTGCATGCTCAACCAAAGGAACTAAATATGTACAAGCATTTTTTTTTTTTTTTCAGTAACCTAAGAAATTCCTAAGGGGCCCATACCATGCAATCTTTACCTCACTGGTGATTTACTTTTAGTACATTAAATGATTGTCTTAGAGATGCATACTCAGGAGACATTTCTTTGACTCATTAAGGCAAAAGTTATCGAATTTCTGTTTTTATGTGAATGGTCCTTTCCATTTCTGGTCTCAATGTAGGCCAGAAACACTGAGATAAACAATGAGAATCAGAATTTCAAAATGAGCTAAGAATCGAAGTCCATGGGATCCCAATGGGATGTGCACAGAGTGCTTCAAGCACAGCACTGTTTCAAGACACAGGGTGATTATGAGGTAACCAATCAGTACCACAGAGGTAGGACAGTTGAAAGCCTGAAATCAGGAAGACTGAAATGATTCTAACATACATACGCTACCATATTTCACTGTGGAAAAAGGTACTTTGGACAGGAGAGATGCATATCAACTTGTCCTTGAAAATGAAACTGACAAAAACTTATAATGAAATTATGAGCCAAGGCAAACTCTTGGTTCTCCTTAGTGGCCCCTATCACAAGTGACTTCTAGCTGTGAGTGTTCTGAGCAATTTCACAGTCCTGTCTGTAAGCCTCATGGCAGGACACAATGAGAGAGGACACCTCACGGTGAAGTAGCAGATGCCCTGCTTCTGAGTTTGGGAGGATCTGCACAGTGCTCCACAGCTAGGAAGTGAGTGTCTGTGTAGCAGAAGCCACTGTCTGCCCTAAGTCTCAGCCCTCTTAGAAGATGAAGTGATATTACTGATACTGCATAGAGAAAGTAAGCCAGGGAATATCCATCGATCTACCCTGTCCTGATGAAGGATAAGGGACTTGGGTTCTCTCACAGCACAAAATGAATATCCTTATTAATTTAGGAGCCTGCAGGGTGGGGCACTTGTGGACCCCATTTTCCTGTCATGTCACATTTTGAAACAGGAAATGGATGTGGTATGTATCTCTGTTCTCGACGCACTGTCTGTCAGGTAATAAGCCTTTAGTAGTGTCCTATTCCCAAGTTCCTACTACCCTGCCTGCTTTGCAATATTCCTGTCAGTTTCTACCTATGCTAGGTGAGGCGGGTGAAATCACTTCTGAGTCCAAGGCTTGCATCTTTTCACTGAGTTGGGGGACTCCCACAGTCTCTTTTCATACTCTACAGCATACTGGCCTTAAAAGTGTAGTTTCTCTCTTTAATGCACTGTGGGCTCAGGAAGTGCAAACCACTTTTGCTATCAGCTGAAGCAAAATATGTAAATTTGCTAGAAAATGAGCTGTTTGTAACTCTGACTTTGCTACAACTCAAGGGCTTTGAAGGAGCACCTAGCAAAAACCTGGGCCAGATCAGTCTCCTAAATATTTATTGAATTCTACAAACATAATAGAATTTTTATTTCAGCTCCAACATGTCCCCCTTCGTTAATTTAAGTGGTTATTCACGGCAGCTTCAAGAGGTCTCTATAGACATAAGAAAAATGCTGCATAAGAAAATCAACCTTCTAGATTACCAAGGACGCGCTCACATTACTGCTCTGCTAACCCAGGCACTGCCAACGGACACCAGGACCAGCGACCAGTGACAGGGCTGGGAAAGGCTTCTCCTCAAGGACACAAGCCCTCAAGCCCATTCCGTGAACAGAAGCCACCACAAAGGGAAAAAAAGTTACAGGACTTCAGAAAACACTGAGCTATCTTCTGTCTTTTATGAACACTGAGTGAACACTAAACACCAAATTAATATTTTCAGAAATCTTCACTGACAGCATAAACCCAGACGATACTAATGTGTGTCTAACAGAGACATAGGAAGCTATATTTTCTGCTACCCATGGCTGCTGTTTGGGGCATGCGATTTGCAATCTACATCATGGTAAAAAGTGAGTCATGTTAAAACAGGGACCCCGAATGGGACACACTGTCATCACTGCCTGCACTATACCCTTTGTTTTCCTTAAAACTGTTCATCTTTTTAAATGAGCAGAGCTGGCTATTTGAAGGCCAATATTTTGACTTACATTTTAGTTTTGCTTTTTTAAAACAGTCCATTTCATGGGGCCAAGCAACTTTATAAAAAAAAAACATACTTGGAAACATAAGCTACTGTAATTGCTTGTCCAAACACCCATTTTGAAATAGTCCTCTGGCCACATCTATTCATTCTCAAAAGCCTGGGGTATGCAAACAAAGATGCAGACGGCAGAGAGCCAGTTAATAAATCTCATTTCCCATCTGCATCTGCATAAAGCAGAGCTGTGGGGAGGACCCTCTCCAGGGAGATCCAGAGCATAGCTCATGCACTCTGTGAATTAAACAGTGTCACCTCAAATGCCCCGCTCATATTTATTTTTTAAGCAGCTTTTAAAATATATGGATTTCTAGTGCTTCTAAATGTGGAGAGGAAGCTTAGGCGGAGATCAGACAACAGTGGACAGGAGTGGTGGAAATGCATGTGTGTGTGTGTGTGTGTGTGGCTTCATGGAGCCATTTTTGCATCTGATCTTTTTAAATGGAATTACTGATCGATAGGATGCTTGCTTTTCTAATCAAAATGCACACTACCTTCAGTAATGATCTACTACCTATTCTACTCCAGGCTGTGAAAATGAGCTGTTTACACTAACAGATACCTAGGTCATCATATCTGGGTCAGCAGTGACAGATGACTTATTTGTAAACAATATGGTGCAAACGCTGTGAAAACAGAAGCGAGACTGCTTGCCCATTAGCTGTTCTGCTCCACAATCCTATTTTCTAGGTGTCCTCCCCTCCTCTTACCTGTACTGGAGTATGGCAAAGAGCCCCAAGGAGTGCCTTTCCATTAACAGCCTTGTTTCCAAAATAAGGACTTGCTTTATGTGGTTTTAATTTTTATTTTTGAAGTATTAGATATAGAGTGCAGGGCCTTCCATGTGCTAGGCAAGCATTCTACCTCTAAATTATATCCCCAGCCCAGAAACCACTTGTTTTAAATGCTTGAAGTTAAGCCTCATGATATCTCTGTAAGAATGGACTAGATATCTTTATACATAACAAGCAAAGCCAAAGATAAAGGGTTTGTTGGGTCCCTATTATGTCAGAATTGTTTCTGGCCTTGGTCAAGATCCTGGGGTCACTTAGAACCCCAAGGGACTCCACAGAGAACTTTCAAGCACATCTCATTGTTGAGGACTATCCCCATGCTTCCAGCCTAAGTCAAACTGTTTTCTTGGTTAAGTCTCTACTGAGTTTTCAAACTGTCTTCCAAGTTTCCTTAGCAATTAAAGGGCTATAATATTCCAGTCTTGGGTTGCCAAAATAATGATGGAACATTTCCGGAGAGAAAAATGTGTCACATTTTTCCTTTCCCTATGTCTCTCCACCAAAAAAATGGTTGTCATTACATTGGTCATTCATAAGGGAAGCAGACCAAGAAAGATACGCAGTGCATCAGTTTGCATCCTTTTGTATAATGCAAGACAAATGCAATTTTGGTGGCCTCTTTCTTTACTTCCCCTATGCCACCTCTCCCTACAGTATCCACTAGTCCTGTTATTAAAAAAAAAAATACAATGATGCTCTGTAAGGACAAATTTTTTCAGCCAGATCATTATTCAAATTCAGTTTTGCTTTTTATATAATCTTGGGTATTACTATTAAAGACTCAGAAAGTAAAGTGGAAATAATTCAGAAAATTGAACTAGTAATTTGGATCAAATGGAATAAACAAATAAAATTTAATTTCAAAACAATATCATGAAAAGGTAACTGTGAACCTTTCTGTCAAATTACTTTCCACTGCCATTGCAAATGGGTTCAAATGAGTAATGAAACTCAACTGGGCAACTCCCTTTGGTTCTCTGGTGAGTCTAAGCTCCACCCTAAAAGCAACTGGAACCTATATAGCATGCATTAAACCACTTGGGAAACGAGAGCTTCCCGCACATGACTTGTAAGAATGGTTCAAATAAATTTAAAAGTAAGTCAACTTTTTTCCTTCTGAAATTCTATTTTTAGCTTTGGGATGGCTACAAAGGACAAAGGTAGAACAGTAATGAGAGAGGAGGTCTAACTTTCCAAGCACAGAGTCCCTTAAAGAAGAATACCAAGAATTGTGGATCAGTCTTGGTTTACACTAAGAGAACAACAAGTGCTTGAAATCCCTGAGGATGCCATGTTAACATGTTTGCTGGAACTATAAGGCATGAGATTTTGGTGACCTTATGGGCACAGCCAAAATTAACTCCAAGTGTTTATGTAACTTCCAGGGATGATAGGGCAAAGGTTGCTGATATATATATATATATATATATATATATATATATATATGTATATATATATATATATACATATATATATACATATATATACGTATCTATCTATATATATAGATATATATGTGTGTATATATGTATATGTACACATGTACATTTTTTGAGCCAACAAACTGTGGTTTTGGTCAAAGAGAAAGGGAGCAGAGTACTTTTGGTCTTATTTTACAACATGCAATGTTTATGCACACAAAAATAGGCTTCCTATAATGCCATCTGAATATGTGGATGAAGGCTTTCAAAAACGGTTCATTTCCTGTTGCTTGCTAGCAGAGAGGATGCGCTTCAGCTTCAGTGGTATGTGTGCTCAACTTCAAAGCAAAAGCATTGTTGGTGGTTATCAAGGTAACATTTAAGAATAACTACCTCTTCCTTTTGAAAAAAAAAATAGAAAAAATGGAAACATAGCTTTGCAAATAAGGAGAGGAAGAGGGATTTAAGGGAAGGGAGGAGAATGGGGAAAAAAGAACAAGCAAGATGTATCATGTACAGGTACAAATTTTCAGTGACAAATATTATGCACAGCCAAAATATAACAATAAAAAGTACTATACAGACCAACAAAAAAAAAAAGAAAAAAGAAAAAAGAAAGAAACAAAAATAACTATCCCAGTACAAAACAACTTCAGAGGAAATGTGACCAAAGCTATCAGTCTAAGTGTGGCCTTGAGCTGCCTAAGACCCTCTCTGCATTCTCTATTACATTGTTATCCTTATCAAACAATGCAAACAATTTTAATGAGCTTATCTACGGGAACATATTGCCAGATACATTAATGTAAAAATGATGCCAACCGCACAGGCCAACTCATTAATCAAAAGGCTCACAATACAATGACCAAGATCATCCCCATCCTCATCAGACCTCAGCAAAATACCAGGAATTACCTTTTTACTGTAAATAAGGAAGGGCTCCCCCACCCTTGCGGAGGCCATAAACTCCTAAGAAAATGCATTAACAGCACCCAATTTTTTCCAGGTCCATTACAGTCTAGTCTTTTTCTAAAAAAAATCCAGGGTTGGAAGGAGAAAATTTTGGTTTATGTCTGACACTGTGACCTCTGCTGTCAACCCTTGCACCAATCAGCGGGCGGAATTCTTACAAAGCTCCATCAATCTGGTGGTTTAACATCACAGACTGCAGCTTAATCTAGAGGATTCCATCTTTCCTGCACGCTCTCTCCAGGTTAGGCGCAAACGTTTTTTTTTTCTTTTGCCATCCTCCCATTTGTTCTCTCTGCTCTAGGCACAGCTACCGAATGGCTCCTTTAAAATCAAAAAAGGGGAAGGAGAAAAGGAAGCGCTACAGCCTCTGTCTCTTCGTTGAGAGGGAGAAAGCAGCATGCATTTTTATCAACGTGGAAGCAAATAGATGGAAGGAGACCCTTTGCAGGCAGCAAACCTATTCACAAAATGCTTTCCATCTGCGCCCTCGAAGCCTCGATGCACGCCCAACGTGACACATGGAAACAGATAGCGAATGGTCACGCCAGCCTTCCCGAGCGCACGTCTGCAGCCCGGCTCGCGGGCAGTGTCTGCTCCATTATATAACGGGCCGGATTTCCGCGCGTCCCGGCCCCGCGGTCCGGCGGGCGGGCGGGCGGGCAGGCGCGCCCCGGGGCCAGCCCCATTACCTGTAGGAACGCTCCCCGCGCACTGTGTGCTTCCGGAAAGGAATGATGGTCCCGTTATCCTGGATGATGTCGTTGTTATTCTCGCCATTTGGGGACAAGGTTTGGGTCGGCCCAGGCATTGGCGCACTCCCGAGGAAGGGAATAAACCGCTGTGGGCTGGCTACTGAGGACGGTGGTGGCTGCGTCTTCCCGCTCGCTCTCTCGCTCGCCTGCTCGCAGGGACCGCGCCTGCCGCCTGCTCGCTCCCGCCGCCTTCTCCCCACTGGACTCCCGCCCCGCCCTCCCGCGCCCCGCCCCGCCCTCCGCGCCCCGCCCTCCCGGCTGCTGACGTCAGAGCGCCGGCAGCAGCACCCTGGTCACGTGGCCGCCGTCGCCGTAGCAACCCGCTAACTCATCACCTCGCTTCAATTCACACAGGGCCGCGGCGTGACCACGCCAGCGGCTCCAGGCAGGCACCGAGGCAGGCCTACATCTGGCACGTAAAAGCCCAGGCCACCCCGTCGCCCCCCTCGCAGACGAGCCTTGTCTGAAAACCAGCTCTTCCTCTAACCGTTTCCTTTCCGACCCGTGCTCCAGCTGCAGCTGTGTACACAAAAGAAGGATTCATGCACAGGGGCGTGGGAGACCCTTTAACTCCTCGCGTACCAAGTTCCGTGCCGTGAAAATTAATCTTGGTCATTTTTTGGGGTGGGGAAGATCTGAAAAGATCTCGTGGCCTGTTTCTAGAAAAAGTGTTCCAATTAAAGAGGTTAAAATTTCTAGCTTCCTCTTTCACTCTCCAAAAGCTGCAACCTCCTCAATAGGAGGAAAAATAAATAATAAAAGACACCTCGAAGGAGGCCCTGTTTTCTTCTAATAAATTGATAACCTCTCCTTTAATAATGCAAACACTAAGCGTTGCAGATTGAGGTTTTCTGTATAGAAGAGTCTCAAACAAGGTTTTATGGTTCAACCCACCATTTTTGGAGTAACATAGTACCAAGACCTTCCCGTTCAAATTCTCTATCCTGCCTACTGATACAGAACACTGACTGCTGCCCATCTATTTTATTTCTATGTAAATAACAAGTGACTGCCTCATTTGATCTTTGGGAGTCTCAGCTTTCAGGCTGTCCTCTATCACTGTGATGTAGTTCTCAAACACAGTGCGTGTGAGTCAGGTGTTATTAATATCATCCTCATTTTAGAGATGAGTCAACTAGATGGCTCAGATTACTAAAAGTCACACAGGTAGGAGATGGTCTACAAGTCACTGGCACCATGACGTGCACACAAATACTATACATCAAGAATGAGGAAGCGACCCAGCTCCTGCGGAGGGAGTGCAAGGCCCTGAGTTCTATTCACAGCTCTGAACATGAGAGTCAAGTACTTGAGCTACGCTCTTAATATGACCACTGTATAAAGATGACTGTGAATAGAACTGCACACACATTAAAAACCTGTGGATTATATTATACACTACCTACAGACACCAAATGTGCCCTGTACTCCCTTCCAGAAAGAAAATTTTAAGGATTCTCTACTTATCACAAGTGACCTCTGAATTTTCATAAGATGGGAAAGAACTGGGGTATAAAAGGCCGCATATATTTATAGCAGCAGGCACCAGGCTGTGGCACACTCCTCATTATTGTACAAGTTATCAGCTTCATCATTCTGTGATACAGATATTAAAAACAAGTAAAAACTCTGTCATTCCTGACAACTCTCTAGCATATGTCCCGGTTAGAAGTTATTTCTGGTATCAAGCTTCTGGAATTGGAATCAAATGTTTCACAACCCAGATGGTAATGATAATCCCAAACAAGGGGCCCCCTTTTTCTATTTTATGCTCTCCTTTTGAGCTATTGTTTTAATAATTTTATTTTCTGCTTCCCATGTTCTTTCACTTGTGTACAAGTCAATTCCTTTGTTTACATCTTGATTTATGGAAGAATTTTTCTTACATAATCAGTGTTCGGCTCTGACCTCTGATTACCAAGTACACAGGTAAATATCTAAGTATAAGAAATACACAGCAAACTTCAATTCCACAATGAGGTGAAGGGACCTAGTAGGGTAGTTGTTGCCACAAGGACCCATGCCTCCTCTTACTATTTCTGTTTCTATTTTGCCACTGGGTTCAATGTTCTTACTGATTTGTTCTCCTTCACAAAAGCTTCCCTTTGAGGGGAGGTTGATAGTCTGAAATTGAAAGGTATAACCTAAAATCAAATATTCAATATTTTCATAGTATGGCCTCACATTGGGGTTCCTTAGTAAAGCGTATTCTTTTCATGATCATTCCATATTTAAGTGACATTTTAGGCACAATGTTATCATGAGAACTATACATTGGTCAGAATTTGAATGTCTAGCTCATTAATTATATCAATTTGTGGAGCAAATACTCCCACTTTGTGTTGAGGCTGCTCAGAAAGGATGGGAAGATGGCCAAGAACTTGGTCAATGGGCTTAAAGGAGAGGGGTAGTGAGTCAGGTGAAGGAGGTGTCCAGGAGCCCTTGTAAATCTTCCTCTATGACTGCTCTGAGCCTGATTACTATAAAGGAACCCAGAGAACTCTGGAGACTGGTGATTACTCTCTGAGATGCAGGGGTAACAGGGGTTATAATTTGAAAATATTAAACAGATGTGTTTTCATTCCTCTCCCCATAAATCAGTTTACCTGGCAGTCATCCTCCAGTTCAGCCCTGGGGAAAAGGGAGGGCAAATTCCACCTTGGGAAAGAGGATGATACAATATAGGGAATGTGCTGAGGAGACAGGAAGAGGGGAGGGAAAAGCCACACTTTCCGGCCTTAATTGAGTGTAGGAAGATGGAAGTGAAGATGGGAAAAAGCAAGGTCACCCATCTGCAGGCCTCCAGGCTCATGTTCTAGAAGGAAGACAGTAAAAAGGCTGAAGATGAACGTAAAGCTAGAGACACATTTTTGTCTCATTCCATGCAGAACTAGGAAATCCTTGCATACAATGTTCTAACTGCTTTCCTTCTCCAAGAGACATAGCCCAGTAACAGCAAAGACCTCCCTTCCCTGGAAAGGTGTGGGCACAGGACGGTGAAGAGACTGATCAGTGACTTGATATGGTCACAGAGAGAGGAGGCTTGAGTGTGACTCTCCAAAGTACAGAAATACGATATGGAACATATCTACAAGTTTCTATCTGCCCTATTGGGCCTAAGAAGGAGGTTGAGAGCGCAGTACTGTCAGTGAGCTGAGTTTATGGTGCTGGCAGTGGGAGGAGCCATTATTACAACACCCAGTTCTACAGGGTGTGACTTCTAAGCTACAGCCTAATAAATATAACTAGCCAACTCTGAGGAAGCTACACAGCACCTGGACTAAGTCTGTTGGGAGACTCTGAAGCAGAAGTGTTCAGCATAGGACACTAGCGGAACACTAGGACAGGATCAGGCCAGCAAGCCCTCAGCAGGCTCAGATACTACGGATCAAAGGACCAGAATGAGATCAGGAGGCCCCCTTTGGGTTTCCACAGGGCCCTATTCAATCCCACAGACATTATCTTACAGAGCGGTAGGCAAAGGGCAGTGCATCTACAAGACCGGACACTCACCCAAGAGATGGAGCTGTCCCAATATAGCCTAACTTGGAAGAGGCTGGAACTTTGCTAGTCACCAAGTGTCAACTTGTTTCTGATTCCTCAGCCCTCCACAGCCAGATGGAAAGTAACACAGGTGGTGGGAGGGATGGCTATGCTCTTCTGGTACATTTGACTGTGGGTTAAGGTTTTGTTCACTGCACAGAGGTGTGTGTAGCCCACTAACCTACATCTCCATGTGTCCGTGGAACATGACTCTAACCATCAAGCAGCAGGAGTTAAGTAGGGGCTCTGGCATATCAGGCAGACCATTGTCAATGTAACTCTGGCAAGTTATTTTACATCTCTAAGATTCAGTTTCCTAACCTATAAGGCAAGTTTCATAATAATAGTTCCAGAGTGCTGCTGTGGAGTTCAAAAGTGCACTTAAAGCACTTAACACATCGATGGCATGCAGCAAACCCTCATTAGTGGCAGATGTTATTATTTAAAAATAATGTCACACTCTAAAATGCTCATTCATTCATGTACCACAACTGGTTTTCTTATGTACTAAGAGCTGGTAAAATAAAACCTCAAAGAACCCACAGGGTTGTGGGTAAGCAAGGTAAAAATAATTGGCATTTGTAACTATGACATAATTGTTATAGCATCATACAGGGTAATATGGGACCATAGAAGATGTGCATCAAGCCTGAGCAACTGGGAAGTATATCTGAATAGTTCCTCCAGGTCACTGATGGTATCCAGCTTGGATGAGTAATGATAGCAGTAGCTTTTTCTGTTCTCTTCCTATGCAGTAGAATACAAGTTCCCTTAGGAAATGGGCTCTGTCTATTCTATTCACTGCTATAGCTTAAATTCTTAGATCAGTCTTGTAGGTAGTAGCCACTGAATGAACGTGTAATTTGTTAATTTATTCAGCTAACATGTGAATTGATTCTCACACTGCCCTCCCACCAGTGAAAACAATTATGATTCAAAGAAGAGAAGTACCTTGTCTAGGATTAAATTTCAGGTTTTCTTGGCGTAGGCATCAAGCTATGCTGTTATTTAGAAAGATGAATGGTAATCCAAGGATAAGATAAAGAAAGGGAGGAAAGGGTGTGACACATCTGGGGAGCAGCAGGCTTTTTAATATGGGGCAAGAGCAGAGTACGCCGTGATGGGAGATAGGGCAAGAGCCAAGGAAGACAAAGGTCTTACGGCCAAGCTGAGGGCCTTGACCTTCTGAAAAAGATCTAGAACGGTGAAGTGGTGCATGAAAGAAATTGAAAATGAAATGTACATTGAGAAGGTGTGATGTGTAGCAGCAGTATGTATACTGCAGATCAAAATGAGCCAAAGTGGTGAGAAGCTACATTAAGACAGAGGTCAAAGGTTTGCAGAAGAAAGTACAAATTGGAAATATTCAGAGGGTATTACTTTTAGGAGCTGGTAACTAATAGTTTTTTTTTTTTTAAGCTGCTTCAGGCTGCCTTAAGGGTGGGGTGGTGGGGGGATCAAATTGCTGTCCTCTGTGCCTAATTGGGATTGCTAGAGCAGGCGTTGAAATCATTGAGCTAACCAGAAAGCCCTGGATGTGAGCATGGACTTAAGTGGGACTGAGGGCAGGCAGCAAACGAGAAAGAGGTATCTCAAATGGACCTCAAGCTTATGATTGGGTCACAGTGCCATTTATCAAAGTTAGGAATGTAGATTTGATAGATAGTTTGTAAGAAAGGTTCTCACATTGTATTCTGGACAGAGAAATAGCTACAGGACATGGAATTCACAGGTAGTAGGTGATCCTTATGTAGTTGCAGGAGAAAAAAATATAAAGAAACCTTAAAATAAAGAAAGAAATGAAGCAAGTCTTTGCAAAATCATGACTCTTCTGTTCGAACCAAGATATTCAAGGAAAGAGAAGACACTAAATCCAAGATCATAGATATAGTATCAACAACTGATAGGAATCAAATTTGTGGACTAAAACAGTTCCAGAAATATTGGAAATGAGCCAATATATTCATTTATGACCACCTGCTAAATCTCAGATGAACTGATCCTACCTCTGAGCTCTGATTCTAGTGGGATTAGGATCCAAAAAAAAAGAAAAGAAAAAGAAATGAAAAGAGAACAAAAGGTAAAATAAATATTTAAAATGCATGTTTGGAGAGTAGAATTTCTCAGACAGACCCTGAAAATACAGCGCCATAGGCTTGAGAATAGCTAAGAGAGAAACCCTAAGAAGGTCCTGAATGCAGGTCCAATCATGGAAGACAAGATTAGACTCTAAAGTGTAATTTTCATAGTTCCTGAAGTATAACACAATCATATTTTTCATAGGAGTTACACCAGAGAGTACCTATAAATTACACATTGGCAGAAATCATAGCATTCCTACTGTTTCCGTGTGTAACTTTCAAATGGAAAGCGGATTGTTGCATTGTCTTGAATTTGAGTAATCCAAAGTATAATAAAGAAGAAATGGACTCACTAGCCAGGGCTGGATGTTAATACTGATCCCATCCCAGAAACACATACTCATCATCAATACGGTTTCCACGTTAAAGTGTGCTCACTGAAGCTGATAATCATCCTGGTCAAAGGGATTCACAGCTGTCACATCACCTCAGATAGGGACTTCCTTTGATTGTTAACACCTCCAGATACAGGCAGAAGATTCCTCTTAGCAGTCACCTCTGCTGCTCTGATACAAGTCACTCCCCCATATGGATGTGTCCTAAGATATTTCCTGGAGGAATGGCAGGTACAGGCTATCAATCAAAGCTTCCACTCTGCTCCACCCTCACAATGAATAAGTACACGTTCAGCAGGCCAGTGACACTGGCCCAGAAGTCATGTGGATGGCATAGGAATGTACTATATTTGAGACAGGTTCCTGGCTCACAAGTGTTAAACCATAAGCACAGGAGGATTTTATCAACTTGTTTCCTGGACTGAGTAAGAATTTTAGGTTACAGATAAGGCTCCTGGCTTTAAATAATAGCGTTTTATTTAAGAAAAGCTTGTGCCTGATTTCTCCCAGATGAAGGAACTCCTCTTCAGGATCATCCTAGACTGGTATGTCCTTGCAGGCCTGATTTTTATTTATTTATTTTTAATATATACATTTTTTACTTTTGACATCCAGAGTTTGTGATGTAAGGGCCAGAGCTTTCTCTAAGACACAATTTTATAAATTCTCAATTGGCTGATGAGGCCAGCAGGGATACTTCTTCTTGCCTAATTTGGTTTCTGGGAAGGCTTCATTCAAGCCCTCGATGGTCATCTGATCAAACAGAATCATGTTATTCATTTTCTCCAGCTGTTTCTCATGTTCCACAGTTTAGGCCTTTGAGACACAAACTCAGCACAACTTTTCACATCTTCCTTTTCTTTAGCATCCACCGGGGCAGTATATTTATCCTCTGGCACAGGAATTTTCAAGGTGTTAAACTTCTTTTGAAAGTCATTCACCAAGCCTGCTTTGGCCACACTGGCCTTGTACTACAGTTGATCACTGGTGGTTTCTCAGACAGAGCAGCCAACCTGGTGCTGAGGGTCTCATTCCAGGCTTTGAGGGAGTTAGCAACAGCCTTTGGTTTGCGGGTATGACCTGCCCAAAACCTACCCTGGCAGTGGTTTTCAGAGCAAGTTTACGCCCAGCCATCTTGGAATCCTTCACTGATCCAGTGAAGCTCAGTCCCTGCTTGCTGGCCTGATTTTTAGGCGGCTGTCTTTGCAGATGATCTGTCAGCCACACTGATATCTGTGTCAATACATTAAGGGGGAATTTTTCAAATCTCATCCCAATTTGCTAGTAAAATAGCAAGCATTCAGTAATGTCAAAACACACAAGAGTCCACTGTGTAAGATAAGATTTCTCTGCTTGCTGGGATTTATTTTCCTATTTTCTTTTTCTTAGATTTTTACAAGCTTGAAGTTAATTCTGTGGAATCACTCAAAGAACATGAAGTGAGTGTAATTTAAAAACGCTCGCAGAGCATTATGATTTCTGCAAGCACTTGATCAAATCTAGGCAAAGTGAAGTTTCAGTATATTAAATAAAAATGTGCTTTTGAATTGTACCATCTGGTTAAATTTAAGGGCCTTAAGAATGATTTTTGTAGAAATACAATATGATAAATATTATAATTGAAGAAAGCATTAAGTAACATGGAAATACAGAGGCACCATTTCCTAGTGCCTGGAGGAACTAGGAAACACTTCCCTGTGGTAGTAATAGTTGAATTAGGGTTCATTGATTTATGCAACAAATATTTACTAAGCATTTACTATATGTTAGAAATAGGGCCAGCGAGATAGCTCAGTGGACTAAGTGCCTGTTTAATAAGTACAGGGACCAGGGTTCGATCCCTGGCATCACATGCTATGCAGGCCCCACTCCTGGGTGGCACACACATACCTATAGTCCCAGCACTAGGGAGGCTGAAAATAGGAGGATCACTATGAGTCTGATCTGTGTAGTAAGATCCTGTACCAAATACAAGAGAGAGAGAGAGAGAGAGAAAGAGAGAGAGAGAGAGAGAGAGAGAGAGAGAGAGAGAGAAAGTGAGAATGAATTCAGACGTTGCAGAAACAGGAATTTACAATAGAAATAAAATTTCCTGTCCTCATGGAACACATACTTGAGTATATGAACAAGTATAACTGATGAAATAAAGAGACAATGCATAGTAAAATACATATATATATATATATATATATATATATATATATATATATATTGTTTTACATGGTGGTAAGTGCTACAGGGAAAACAAAACAAAGAAGGTGAACCAAGAGTACACAAGAAGGCTATTTATTACAATTTCCAATGGAATGACCAGGATAGGCATTCCTGGAATGGCAATACTTAATCTATGACCAGAGGAAGGTGAAGGACACAGCCACATGGACAGAAGAGCATGTTCCAAGAAGAGACAACAGCAAATGTGAAACCCTTGAGGTGGATGTGTGACCTAAACAATAAGGAAGTCACATGTGTCTGTCCCAGAATGACATATATGTGTATTGTGTGTGCTGGGGCAAGTAATTGTAGAAGAAAGATCACAAAGGAATCAGAATGCACAAGGCTTTGAAAATCCATTGTAAAGACAAGGGCTTCAAACCAAAGTTAGAAGCCATTCATTAGTAGCAGCACTGGCAGTGTCGGTCAAGAAGTGTAGTGTGCTGTAATCTTAGTAACAGCAATGAGTAACAGTTGAGTACTTTTGATGGGCCAAATGCTATGTTTCACAGGGAGCATATATTTTAATTCTCAAAGAAATGTATGAAAGAGGGTATTCCTAAGTCTCATTTGTCAGAGGAAATAATGACTTCAATAAGCCAAATCACCAGGCAGGAAGTGGTAGAACTGGGCATGAACATACCTGCCAGCTGCTAAAGGTATAATTCTCCTATGATCTCTCACCCTGCCTTCTACTAAGGTCTGCTTAACCTAGGAGGAAGAATGCAGAATGCAGAAGCCAGGGCTGGGTGCAGTGACCCTGCAGAAGGACCAAGGACATCCTGGCAATTTGCTGCCATGAAGGCAATTGTGTGGGAAAAGAAAGTAAAGCCAGGTAAAGAGAGAACAGTAAGAGCTCAGGCATGGAGCGTGTACAGGAGAACAGTATCCATGGGAAAGAGGGATTGGAAGAAGTGAAGGACAGACATTATAAGTTACAGTTCAGGAAAATAGGTGGGACGAAGAAATACAAAGGTTTAGCGTTAGGAGAGTATCTGATTGACAGTAAAATAATTCTCTTACCCTTGCGCATAGTGATTAATGATTTTATTTGAGTAAGGCTCAGCTAGCAATGTCCACTTCTTTCATGCCTTCTGAAGGCAGAAGAGATCACTGGCATATTTTGCTCTTTCTAGTCAAAGCTAAAACTCTTCATTTTGGGGCCAGGGAGATAGCTCAGTAGAAGAAGCGCTTGCCTGGCAAGCGCAAGGGCCTGAGTTCAACCCCCAGTTCTGCAAAAGAAAAAAAAAAAAAAAAAAAAACCTCTTCATTTTGACCATGCTAAGACTTATAATTCAACCACTGGCTCTCAACATGCCTATTTGAATGCTCTTACTACAATGTGTCTGTGTCTAATTTTATAAAGTTCCTTGGTGTCCATCCCCCATTTTATTTCCATGTTAAATAAAATGCATCTTGATGAAGTGACTAGATAGGTCAACTATAAAGGGAAGAGAGGCACCGTGGGCTCAGTTGGGTGGCAAGAGAATTGAAAAGACTCTTGTTGTCACTAATAAGAGTCTTCCAGAAGATTCTAGGATTTTCAAGAAAAGAGTTCTGAGGGGCTCTCTAATGTCAACCAGGCTAATGGACTTCGTTACTTTTTTAAGAAAATACATTTAATATAGTGGCTGCTACTGACTTTGATATTGAAAAGTCCAAACTATATAGACAATCTCCTTACTATAAATAGAAAGCCAGGAGAAGGTGGGGGAAGAGTTGCTCTGTCAGGCACCAAGGGCCCAGAGCTTCACAGCCACTCAGAACCTAGGCCTTTAGGTGGCATTGAGGGACACTGGGACTGAGGGTCTTCCCGAGACTAGGGCTCCTCTATCAAGTTTGATGGTGTACCACAGCAGGGCTGTGGATCATGGATGGCTCCCTGACAGCATGCAAAAGGGAACATGAGGCCGGCAGCTGGGAAGCAGTGTGAGTAATGGAAGAGAAATCCCCCAATTTCTGATCTCATCCAAATAAAATTTTTAAAAAGAAAATTAAAGCAGCTTACTTCATTAGGGAATGAAAAGAAAGAAAGAAAAATGAATGCAACTGGTATCATGAAGTAAGACTGTTTCCATCGGAAATGTTTTAATTAGAGCTTATTTTTTGGTTCATCATCAAAATAGTTTAATTAGATCTTAGAATGCCAAATATCTTCATATTCTCAATTCACATCCACTCAACATTTAGAACACGAACTTGAGATGTTCAACTATAGAGCACACAAAATCCTAACATGTCACACACAAGAATGTTCTCCTCAGGTACAGATTCTAAGAAATCCAAAAGAGATCTTCCAGGGAGACACATCAGTCTATCAGCCAGTGGATAGTTCCAGAATCAACTCTTTGGAATCAATCAGTGAATAGCTCTAGAATCAATGCCTTTCCTCCTGGCCACAAGTTCTCTTCAGGGAAGACTGTGTAAGCCTTCAGAGATGCGAAAGAAATGTCTCGAATGACAAGCAAAGGCATGTAGTACAAGCAGCATATTGAACATTGAATTCCGTCCCGCAATCTGGAGCTCTAGCCCAAAGTTCAAAGATAAACCTATGACCCCACACAGGCCATGGAGGGGGGTGGGTAGAGAGGGAGATCGAGGGAGACAGAGAGGGAAAGAGAGAGAGGGAGGGGAGAAGAGAGAGAGAAGGAGAGACAGACAGAAACAGATAGATAGAGAGATAGAGAGGAAGAGAGAGAGAGACGGAGACAAAACTGCAAACTTTATGAAACATAGTACTATAGAAGAAAGTATAAACTTTGCATTTACTATGTTTTTATAGAAGGAAAAAATAGCTGTCTTAGTCACCTTGCATTGTCAGTGGGATATAATCTAACACTTGCAACTTAAAGAAGGTCAGGTAAATTTTGGCTCCGTTTCAAAAGTTTCAGTCATGTTTAACACCCTCAGATGCACAAAATGGAGTGGTGGAAGGCCCTGGGCATTGGGAAAACTGCGCATGTCCTAGAGCCCTGAAAGCACTGAGAGAAAGGAGAGTCCAGGAAGGAGCCATTACCTTCCAGGCCACACCCCTAGTGACAGGCCTAGGCCAGGCCCTACCTCCTAACAGCAGGTGAGTAACAGCTTCCCATAATGCAGTCACCCTCCACAAGCCCCACCTGTGGGGGATATGATGCTGGTGGGGGCACTCTAGCTCTAAACCATAGCAGTAGCAGAGCAGAAAGAGTTCATGGTTTGGATTAGTAAGTCTTGAACTTGTATCTAGGAGGGACTTACAAACTGTATAGCTTTGGCCAAAGTATTCAACCTTTCTTAGCTTCAGATTCATCTATAAAATAAAAATAATTGTAATGTAATTTATAAGGTAATATCTTAAGATATAGACTTGTGTTCTACTTTGTCCCAGGGCAGGGCCAGGTATTGGCCATTATCCTTGCTATTGTTGGCCCACACCTTATAATGCTTATAGCCTCCACTGCAGCTTCTTAGTGGGCTGTTACCCTGTGAAAAAATCTGATTGCCCTGGGACCACCATTCTGTGGAAGGACAAAGCATGTGAAGATCATGTGAAGATGCCTGGGGCTCTGTGGAAAGGAAGAGGCAGTGAGGGAAATACACAGTGTACCAAGGCTCCAAAGACATAAAGAAGCATTCTGAAGCTCCAGCTCCCAACACCAACAACATGTAGAGCCAATATTGTCCTAAATCCTGTATTCACAAAACCATGAGGTATATCAAAATGGTTATTTTAAGTAAGTGAATCTTGGAGTAGTCTCTGATGCAGTAAGGATAACAAAATATTCCATTGGTTCTTTATGGTTGCATAATGAATCACCCAAAAACCTAGTGGTTTGCAACACGACCAATCATTTCAGTGTATCATTTGGCCAGTGACAGGGTTCAGCAAGGTGGTTCGCACGATCTCCCATGCTGCTCTAGTCAGAAGAGAGGTGGATACCAAAGTCTTAGCGGTGCCTCGGACTCATGACTGGGGGCTGATGGTGTCCTTTGGCTAGGAATATCAGCTGAGGCTATAGACTAGTTGGTACACACAACCCAGCCTTCCCCAGGAGGCGTGGATACCCGCAGAGCATGGTGACTGAATTTCAATGGCAAGTATCCCTGAAGAGCACGCAGAAGGATATGGCGGTTTTTAAAACCTAGTCTTCCATCACAACTGGTCAAAGTCAACTCAAGTCCAAGAGGAAGGGATACCGATCCACTTCAGATCATGAATGGGATCAAAGTCAGTCCCAAACTGTAAGAAACATGGAGGATGGATGATAGCCATCTTTAGAAAATATACTCTACCATACACACCCTTCACTACCTTCTCATTCCCATTTCAGACTTGTAAGCTCACGGTGGAGAGTACCTGGTCATGGCAGGGAACACGAAGAAGAAAGTTTTGAGCCTCCAAAGTTAACTTTCAAGTGTCAAAATCTTAAGGTCCTTTAGAGACTCAGAACATAGGCTCATGCCATAAGTCACAAGATTAGTGGTTGGCTTCAGGCTGTCGGGTCTGGGGCTGTTAGGTCTCTGAGGGACTCTGTTCTCTTTGCTAGTTCTTAGCCATCCTCTACATCAACTCGGTAAGTGAGTGACAAGCCCATATTTTGCTTATGTCAGGATGCTAAGGTTATGCAGAAGTTCCTAAGTCATCAGGCCCAGAGATGGCAGGGTGCAGGCACAGGTTGAGGGAGCATCAATTATTCTGCAGAGCTACTGAGTATTTCTGAAGATGGAAGAACAAGTCTGACCCCATAGGTAAGGACAGAAACAGCGTCGAAAAAGAAAGGGCTTTGCTAGCTATGCTTATTTTTCTGAGGAGAGCCGACCCTAAATGCCACTCTACAAGTCAAAGGCGTCATTCGGGTTTCCAGAAGCGCCCTGTAAAACCACACCCCTGTACTGTGGGGTCTATATTCCTCACTACATTCTCCCACTTTGTGAGTATACAGACCAGAGGCAGAAGCAGCAGTTGGGTGGCACTAGTTTGGACAACACCCAGTGCATTCAGCAAGGGAGTTCCCCCACTCCTTGGTTCCCTTTCCAGATCTGCTGGAGCTGGACTCCCACCAGCACTCAATTTTGAAACCCCAGGACCTTTCCCTCCCTTCCTTCTCTGATTCTGTCACACCTGTGTCTTTCACCATGAACCTGCCTACGCACTTCCCTTCCTCCATTCCCTCTGCCACAGCCCACAGCCCGCCTCAGGCCTTCCCTGGTGCCCAGCTCCTGAACCTCTCTGGAGAGTGCCTTCCCTTCTTCTTCTCAATCAGTATTTATAATAAACTTGTACCATTTTTCATATTTTATTTCACCACTAGATCTATTTTCCCCTTTGTTTTCAGAATTCTTCTGTGGTTTCCTATCACTTTCAATATAAAAAATTAAAATTCCACGTTGAGGATCTTAAAAATTTACCCCTGATCACATGAAGCAAGAGTGACATCTCCTTTGATTAACTCCTAATCTGAAGTGTTAGTTCTGCCTCCTAGGGTCAGCATAAGCAAAAGCTTCCTCTGCTTGAATATGTTGGGAATGTTCCTTTAGAAATAGTTTCTTCATCTGAGTATTCTAGCCTTTAAGAGCCATTTGGAAATGATGTTAGCTTCCTCCATTAAAAATACCAGGACTAGGATAGCAACTTAGCCAAATGAATTAGGATGATATAAATGTAACAGTAGCTGAGTGGCTGCCCTTGAGAGTCCCTGTCCATTCAAGCTGACAAGAGACAGTCTGGGATATTTAGCTACAATAGTTTCATCCTTAACATGCTTTGAGCATAATGAGATTATGACAACAAAAGCAGAATCAGGATGTTTTCAGTGAGCTAAAATAGCTTTAAAATTCATAGAAAATTTCTGGTGGAAAGAAATAAAGAATTATAACATCGCTGTTTCCTACTGATGGTTAGAATAGTCCAGATTCCATAGAGGGTAAGTTCTGGGGCTGGAGGACAAGGCCCAAAAATGTCCCCTTGCTTGGCTGGCCACTTTGGGCGTGGCAAGCAGAACAGGAGCTCCACATTCAGCATGCAAGACACTCGGCTCTGGGTAAAGAAAGTCATGGTGTTAGTGGCTTCCTCCACATTCTTAGCACTCAGAAAGAGTTCCTGAAGTGTGGACAGGGTGCTGTGGAGCATGGCCAGCAAAGCTCACAGCGATCATGAAACAGCTGCAAATCCACGTGCATGTCAGGCATTGTACAAATGTTCTGTAAAAGACACACTCCAGAGAAGAAAATATGGGTTTGCTAGTGCTAATCAAGGTGAGATGCTGGATTATTAAAGAGACTTCAAGAATGATTCCCTGGTGTCTCCTAACTATGAACTTTTAAGGTTTATAGTATACCCATATCACTTTTCATGTATTATTTTCCCTGTGCCCTTCTGTCTTAGTTACTCTTCTCTCGTGGCTGGGACAAAAACCCGACACTCAAAATCAGGTAAGGAAAGGTGTATTTAGCTCACAGTTACTGGAGGTCTCAGTTCATATGCAGCTGGCTCCAAGGCTGAGTGGCACATAGCAGAAGGCAAACTTTCATGGTGGCAGCTAAGAGCAAGAGCTTTGGGAGAGAGCTAGTAGCAGCTTAAGCAGCTAACTATTCTTCCTTCTCTACATTGAAATGCAAATCACCTGCTCCAGGGGAGGTGCAACACCCACACCCACAATAATCAGTTACAAATTCCAGGAAAAGCCAAATGGCTGCATGAGGTTTTCAGGAGACAGCTATACACAAACCATAACACCTTCTCAGAGTAATAAATAATTACATGTTTTCATCTTTAAATTTATCACTAGTTATTTCCCACATGAAGGGAAGAAAGTAACCACAAACTCAAACAAAACACTTGAACTGGAACTTAGAACCCCACAGGAGTGATTTACCTTGCAAAACACAAGGCCCTACAGCAGTGATACTGCCATCCTTAATACTGTCTGTGGGATAAAAGAAGACATTACATTCACTGAAAAATTCCACTTGGATTTCCCTTCCATACCAGTAGGTCAATGTGACAGCCAAATTTCTGCACGATTATTTAAGTTATAATCTCTCTATAATGAGAAATGGTGGTTAAGTGAACTTTTGGAATCTCTCCTGCAGATATGCTTAATGAATTTTATTAATTTCAGATTTCATCCTTCTGTTCACCAAAGAAAAGTAAGTTATGTACCTGTCAATAAAACTGAAGAACTTTGTTATCCATAAAATGCTGTGTTCTATATAAATCTGGGGTGAAAAGGCATTAACAGCAGAAAGACGTTCAACAAATACTGCAATGGATATTTCATAAGAGGAGGAGGAGGCAGGACTGTGAATAAAATGGAGAGGGACAGAATTCATAGTTTAGGGAAGGATTGGGAGAGAGCCTTCTGCTATGCTCAGGTTCAAATTAGGAAAATCTTGAATGGACAGTATTAAGATCAGGAAATTTTTAAAGTTCCAGCTCATGGTATCAGAGATGGGTGCTAGCTCACCGAAAACTCGGCAAATAGCCCCAGCCCTGGAGCTCACAGTGTTTCAAATGCAGTAAGATCTAAGTACTTTCCTTGCACCACAAATCAAATCATTGAAATATATCTGACTCAGAGCCAGCCAGATAGCTCAGTGGACTAAAGTGCCTGCTTAGGCAGGTGCAGGGACCAGGGTTCTATACCCCCTCCCCTGCCAGGTGGTACTGGCCCCTCGCTGGGACAAGCTGAGCCTACATCTGAGACTGGGCGTGGTGCCACATGCCTGTAATCCCAGAGCTTGGCAGACTACAAACAGGAGGATAATTATGAGTCTGATCTATATGGTGAGACCTTGTAGACCTGTACTAAATACATTAAAAAATATATCTGACTCAACTAATATACATTGTTAGCCAGAAACATCAATGCTTTGCTGTTTATATGAAAATTTTGACCCTAATGACTTTATTTCACATATCCTTTACTGTGGCACTCAGGGGTTCTTTAGTATAATATGTACAAACTGTACCAGTATCATCTGTAATGTTTATGACTCAATAAGAAACAAATACCTGAGTTATCATACTATCATTATAACAGATGTTTGGCCTCATTATAAATATTATCTAATGGAATAGTTATATTTTGACTTTTTAATATTCTAGAGAAATAGTACTGGTCAAGAACAGTAAGGCTTCAGCAAATCTATAAATATTTTATCCTGGGTATCATTTTATTACCTCCTCAGTGAGTCTGAAAATATCAGTGCTATGCATTGTTGCTTTATTCTGTTTTTAAAAAGTTTTCATCCTGGTCAATTTTCTACCCAAACGCCTAACTGTATCAACTCTCTAACTGCCTCTTTGAGTCTCTGTTTCCACCATGCTCATATTACCTAAAATATTGAGAAGAGCAAGAACTTTCAAGAATCTCAGGCTGGGGGTGGTGCAAGGCCCTGAGTTTGATGGCTGGTACCAAAGCAAACAAACAAAACACTGAGAAAATACTTGCTGTTTCAATTACCCCATTCTTCCTTCCAATGCATTCTTTTTAAATTTTTTTTTATTTTAGGGAAGGGTCTACAGGTTATTCAGGGTCTCATTACTAGATCAGACTCATAGTGATTCACCTGTTTACAGACTCCCAAGAGCTAGGATTATAGGCACGCCACCATGCTCATTCTTAATTGCCACCTCAGTGTACCCCAGGGGCGGGCCAACACGGCAGGCTCGGCAGGCTCAAGGGAGCAAATGCCCAGCCCCTGTGCCTGCTTGCAGGTGCTTTAACCCACCGAGCTATTTGGGCCTCCAGCCCATCCTCTACATGTAAACAATCTTTCATTTGTAATTTATGAAAGTAATTACATGCTAAAAAAACTGAGGAAGAGAATGCACATGAAAAGTTAGCTCTTACTACAACTGCCCACTGAAGTCCCATTTTTAAGACTCCCATTTTCATGAATTTGATTTTGCAACTATTCCTGTATTTAGTTTTTCTATGGGTATAATAGCTACTCTAAAAATTCATATATATATATTTTTTTTTCTACTTTTGATTTATTAACATAGCATCTATTTTCTATTAGGCAAGAAGTTTAACATACTTCTATTAGTTCTCACTTCTCAATTTTATTAGCAATATTATTTTTAGTTTTTCAGATGTTTACATTTAAAATTTTTAAGTAATATTTATAAAGTTCTTGACTTTTTCGAAGAACGGTACCTATAGAAGTTTCAGAATGTTTCCTCCTAGGCTTTCTGGTATTGTTTTATCATTATGTCCCCTTTCTAAAAATAATTAAGATTTACATTATGCTGTATTCTTTTTCATCTACAGATTGCTTCTAAATTTGAATTCTAGTAAACAGCATTTATGGTTATGTAATTTGTTATTTTTTTCCAGAAACAATTCTCTCCAAAGAAAATAAAATTTATTAATTTTTGCAATCAGAAGATTATCATGAAAACAGTCAAATGGGTTTTTCACATGCCATTAATTTTCAAAAGCGTTCCTCACTTTAACTTGAATTTTGACATAATTTTTTTTTCCGAGAGCTTTACTATAGGTCTATGTTTACATAAAAAATTTTTCCCTTAAAATGATTCTTCAGGGACTCTACCACATAATTTGGACTAATTGCTCTGATATTACTCTTGGTGTCCTGGTATTTCTTATAACTAAATCCTTCTATTAGTTTTAGCGTCTTATAGTTGCTATGGTATTCTTTATTTCATTCAAATCTTTTCATGTCAGGCTGACCTTAAACTTATGGATCCTCTTTCTTCAGTCTCCCAAGTCCTGGAGTTACAGGTATAGGTCACCATACCCAAATGACAATTATATATTTCATTTATAAGACCTTTTGTGCTTTTTGACTTCTTAATCTGAGGAAAATATTGGAGAGGGGGACAGTAGAGTTTAATGGATACAGTATTTATTGTTTATTTAAGGTAACTATTCATTTAAATTTTTTTTCTTGTTTTTTTTTTTTTTTTTTTTTTTTGTATTTTAGGGAAGGGTCTACAGGTTGTTCAGGGTCTCACCACTAGATCAGACTTGTAGTGATCTGCCTGTTTACAGCCTCTGAAGAGCTAGGATTACAGGTGCAGCGCCACCATGCCCAGTCTCAATTGCCACCAGGGGCTAGGGAATCGAACCCCTGGCCCCTGCCCCTACTTACAGGCACTTTAATCTGCTGAGCTATTTGCTCAGCCCTTGCATTCTTTAAATTATTAAGATTAGATACTCTCCTTTTTCATATTTGTTCCTCTTTTGCTTTTGGAGGTGGGAGTACTGAGGCTTTAGCAGTTACCTATATCCCCTTTCATTCATTCATTCATTTTTTCAGTACTAGTAATTGAACTTAGGGTCTCAAACATGTTTGGCAAGTGCTCTACCACTGACTATTCCCTATTCTGGTTATCTGTCCATCTGTCCATCCATCCATGCATACACTGATAAACGGTCTTGCTAAATTATTAAGTTGCTCAGGTTGGGCTTAAGCTTGTGATCCTCTCATAGTGCTGTGATGCAAGTGTGTGCCACCAGGCCTGGCTTCTTTTGATCTTTATTTTATGTAACTTGCACTATAATCCTATCCCATTTCCATCTTCTGTAAGACTGTCAGTTTGTGGTCACATTAATTTTTCTAGAATTGCCATTACTTGCTCTTTTAAATTTTTAAAGAATTTTTTATTTCATTTATCATTTTTTTCTTGTTTCAGAACCTTTGTTTGTTTATTCACTCATTTTTATAGCCGGCTCAGGCCACCCCAAGGGCAGGGCTGGCACAGCATGTGGTGCTGGGGATTGAACTGTGGTCCCTGAAGTCGCCCAAGCTTCCCCAAGCAGGGGCTTTAGACCACTGAGCCATCCCGCCAGGCCCCTGCTCTTTTTATCTTTTAATAATTATTTATTATTAACATGTGCCAATTGCACATACTAATGTGGGTCATAGTGGTATATTTGCATATGTACAGTATGCACTGTACACATTTTAAAAGAGCTGGTGAGGCCAACCTGATATTAAAGTGCTTGCTTAGGCAGAGCACAGCAGCTGGGGACTGATCACTGGCATGCCATGCTGGCCCTGCCTGGGGGGCACGCTGAGATGGCAATTGAGACTGGGCATGGTGGCACACCTGTAATCCCAGGACTTGTAAACAGCCGAATAACTAAGAGTCTAATTTACACAGTGAGACCCTAAACACCCTGTAGACCTTGCCCTAAGTACAGGAAAAAAAGAAAGAAAGAAAGAAAGAAAGAAAGAAAGAAAGAAAGAAAGAAAGAAAACTGGAGAAGGAGGAAGCCAGACTGTTCAGACTGCCATTTCTTAAAAAAATCATTACTATTCCTAGGGAATATTTGCATCATGCTCAAGATTTTATCCCATGTCTAAAATATAAAGTATAATAACCTTATGGATTTACCATTACATTTCACTAGAACTTTATTTTTATTTATTTATTTATTTTTTTTGGTGGGACTGGGGTTCAAACTCACGACCTTGCACTTGCCAGGCAGGCACTTGTGCCACGGAGCTATCTCCCCAGCCCCACACTAGAACTTTAGAGAAGAACTAGTACCAATACTTCTCCAACTGTTAATGTAATTGAAAGGGAAGACATGCTTCCAAACCTGTTCTAGGAAGTTAGCCTTATACTGATACCAAAATTAGATAGGAACTCAGCAACCACAAAAGAAAACTACAGACTAATGCCTGTGATAAATGCACAAGCAGAAATTCTTAGTAAGACACTTGTAAACAGAATTCAGTGATTTACTGAAAAAGTCACCCACCATGACTCAATTGGCTTCATCTTAGAAATACAAGGATGATTCAACACACATCAATTAATAAATGGAGTACACCACACAAATAGACTAAAAGAACAAAGCCATTTGATCCTCTCAATAGATAAAGAAAAAAACTTGGACAAAATCCAGTATCACTTCATGATAAAAACCTTGATGAAAGCCGGGCGTGGTGGCGCATGCCTGTAATCCCAGCACTTGGGAGGCTGAGGCAGGAGGATCTGTGCAAGTTCGAGACTAGCCTGGGCTACAAAAGTGAGCTCAAGGCCAGCCTGAACTGCACAGTGAGACCCTGTCTCAAAAAGACAAAAAAAAAAAAAAAAAAAAAAACCTTGATGAAAATGGTTAGAGAAGGACCTTGTTTCAAACTGATAAAAACCATATATGACAAATCCATCATAACAAATAGGCAAAACTAAAAGGATTAATTTTCAAATCAGTGACACGGGTGTCCACTCTTACCACTCCTGTTCAAAATTGTCAGTGCAGGCAGGCGAGAGAAAGAAATAGAGGGGGTATAAGTAGGAAAGCAAGAAGTCAAATTATCACCTCTTATTTGCAGATAATATGCGACTTTATGCTAAAGACCCCAAAAAACTCTGCCAGAAGACTTTTAAAACTAATAAACAACTTAGCTTGGAAATAATATTTTCTGACCATCATTGATATTCTAATAACTTTCCATACAATGTGATATAAGCAGTTACACAATTTTGACACAGATATTTGGAGATACAAGGAAATACAAAATTGTAGCCTTTCAAGAATATGGTTTTTGGCCCAGTCTCTTACTTTCAAGTACTACTCTTGAGAGAATAACAGTAACTGAGTTTACACCAGGAGAAGATACTCAGAAAGCCAGTGATGATAAGCTCAAGTACCTATGTTATAGAGTAATAGTATCACAAAGCTTTTCTGCTGGAGGGTTAAGAATGTAAGTTAACAGACCGAAAATTGGAGAAAAAGAAGGGCTATAAGGATAGCCAATATTTTGGCCCTAGCCCTTCAAGGTCAATAAAGACCCAGGATATAAGAGAACCTGTG
>PVJA010000396.1:137500-178603 GCA_004027025.1 Myocastor coypus | reverse complement strand
CAAAAAAAAAATTTGATCCAGTTCTATCACCATACACTAAACTCCTGTGGCTAAGAAGTTTTTTCACCTAAAAAGAAATTACCAACAAAGTGAAAGGACAACCTACAAATTTTTAAAAGATTTTAACTAATAAGTGTTCAGACGGAGGTGTTCTATCTAGAATTTATAAAGAACTAAAAGCCACTAGGGTCCCAAAATTCAAAGAGCCAATCCAGAAATAGACAACTGAGATGAGCACACAGTTCACAGAGAAAGAAATTCAACAAGCCTATAATTACATGAAGAAATGCTCCACATCGCTAGTGATTCGGAAAATGTAAATTAAACCAAAAGTTAGATACTATCTTACTCCAGAAACAGTGGTTGTCATAAAGAAATCAATCAATAACAAATTTTGGAGAGGCTTTGAGGAAAAAGAAATGCTTCTGTACTGCTGGTGGGAATGCAGACTACTGCTTGTGAAGAGCAGTGTGGAGACGCCTTAAAAATTAGAACTGAAAATCCCATTCAATCCATCCTACTCCTACTTGGAATTTTTCCAGAACTGAAATTATGATATGAAAACATCACATCATAATTATATCTGTGTACTTATGTTCGTAGCAGCATAATTTGTAATAGCCAAATCTTGGAAACAACTAAAATGCCTGTCATCTGAAGAATGGTTGAAAATATGTGATATTTTTGTACAATGTAATATTACTCAGCTATAAAGAATGATAAACTAGAAGACTTCATATATAAGTAGGTGTATGTTGAACATATACTCTTAAGTGAAATAAATCAGATCTAGATGTGTAAATATCATATAGTATCCCTAGTGTAAGAACCCAAAAGAAGAAATAAGATAGAGAGTTATAACACAGCTGAATGGAAATCAAGGACTTAAAGGTTAAACAACAAAGTGACTGCAAGCAGAAAACATAGGAAACATAGCAGGAACAAAATCATGCACAGGATGAATTAGGTAATGGTCCTAAGAACCTCCAAAACGTTTGCCACACTAAGAATGGCAATGTGTAACACTAAAACTAGGCATGGAATGCCTGTCTTTCTGGTCTTTTAGATGTGTGCTGCCTCTAATGCATTTTTAGTTACTGCTGTACTCTCTCTCAAGTAAATGGTTGGTTTACAAGAAAACAAAAAAGGGTATTTAGTGAGAATAAGAGACTAGGAAAAATACCGAAGGATTGGTAGGCTACAATTTTGTATATGCTTAGATTTCTAAATTCTTGTGTAAAATTGTGTAACTGCTTTTATCACATTCTATAGAGACTTATTAAAATATCAATGATTGATAAAAATGTTCCAAGTTAAGTCTAAGATATTTCATACTCAGAAAGACAGTGATGTTAAGCTCAAGTACCTAGGTTATAGAGTAATAGCATCATTAAACTCTTCTGGAGAGTTAAGAATATAAGTTTACAGACCAAAAATTGGAGAAAAAGAAGGGTACAAGTTTACCCAATATTTTGGCTCCAGCCTTTCAAGTTCAATGAGGACTCAGGACTAAGAGAACCTGTACTATAACATCCTATAACTCAGTGGCTTTCCAAAGTTTCTGTTCAAGGAGATTATGGGGCTACAGAGGAAAGAGATTGAAGATATACAGTGTACCTAGGGAGAGTCACCTAGAGAGAAAACATTCTCTTGGGCTTTCACAGAAAGCAAACTGGTCAAGCAATGGCTGTGACTCATCTGGATGGCTGACAGTGACAAGAATTCTACAAAGCACTGTACATGGCTCCAAAGTGAACCCTGAGGGGACACAACCTTGGGAGATACAAAAGTTCCATGTTTTGTTGTACAGGTCTTGTTTTAACTTTCCCTTAACCACTAAGCAGAAAAGATTAACCACAAGGCATAAAACGTAAAGCTAGATTAGCATGCTGAGCTGTATAAGGCTTAAATCAACAGCTTCTGTCATTGGCAGTTTTGCCAAAAACCCACTGCAATTAGGAAACACTAGATTATCTATACAACTACTTTCTTTCTCTTAGTTCAATGAGAAGAAATTTTTGTACCAATCATAATTAGAAAAATTATCATGTCTACACAAAGTGCTCTGTATAACTACTAAGAGGATAACAATATACATTGTATTAAATATTGGAAATGTACAGCTAATGTGTTTTGAAACTGTCACATTGTTAGTTCTTATTAAATGCAATAAAAACTTAAAATAAAAATTTGCTTAATTTATATTAAATAGGCAAAGAGTTCAAGAATGTGTTCATAAAACTATTGCATCAATAAATAATACAAATATAAATACAGTTTAAATCATTCACCCTCAGAAATAAATAATTTTAAGAGTCCTAATCAGAACAGAGCTGACAAATAGCATTATATTCATGTCTTAGTAAGATGGGTGAAAGAATAGATGACTGCATTTAACATTTTCTTTAATTTTACTATATACTTTACATTTTTATCTTCAGGATTCTAAATTCATCTTTGTTTTAAGTGATGCTGCTTATTCCAGAATTAATAGATATTTACCTCAGAAAAATTTTGGAATTGTTATAGTTTGTCCCAACAGCCAAGAGAGAAGTGTAATTAAGACAGAATTTGGTACTGCAGGAGTGGGGTTGTTGCTGTAACCAACCTAACCATGTAGATTACAAGTTTTTGGGAATGGCTTATGGAAAGAGATAGGAAACGTTTGGGGAGGTCCTTTACTTGTGAAGATCTGGAAAAGCTTTGGCTGTATTGTAGAGGAGATTATGCTCAGAGCTCAGACCAGAAGACTAACAGAAGGCATGCCTATAAAGACCAGGCTGAGGAGGTTTCTGCTGGGAAGAAGGACTGCATTGCTTGTTGGACTCCAGATCATTTGTGCTATAGATTGGCTGATAGTCTGTCTAAATTTTGCTCATGTCCAGACACTTTGCCTAAGACTGAGATTAAGCACGGCAGACTAGTTAATCTTTTTAAAGATATTTCAAAGCAATCAAATATTGGGGCAGGGGTATGGCTGTTATTGGGGTGCTCTTAGCCAGATTTATGTTGCAAATCAAGAGCAAGGAGCCTAGCAGGATGGCTCAAAATATTGTGAGTTTAGCTAGAAAGGAAGCACCAATAAAACTGTGGACTATAAAGATATCACTAAGAGGATCTCCAATGTCCAGGAGGAACCAGAGAATGGAAAAATTAGCCTGAAGGCATCAGAGGAGATGGCAGTCCCTACCCTTTGTAGCCTCAGAATTGCAAAGGTCAGGGACTTTGCCTTGAGGGGAAAGCCACTGAGCCCTTTGTTCCCAAATGATGGTGGCAGCACCAGATTCCAGAATGGTGCCAGCATGGAGAATTTATTCCTCTGAATCAGGGTCAGATTGCTCAGCAGTCCATGCACTCAACTCCTACAGCCAAGAGAGAAGGAAGCTTGGCTAATCCTTCACCTTGCAGCAGACCTTGGCATCATCCATGTGGCAGTGGTTTTAGGTGCATTGAGAATGCAAGAGTTCTGAGGTTAGGAGACTTCCACCTTGATTTCAGGAGAAGACCTGCCTGAGAGGCAGGGGCTCCAGGGGTGGAATATTATGGGTTGTGTGTAGGTGTCCCCCAAAAACCTCATGCAATTATGGGGCAGCTTCTGGAATTTGTAATTGATTATTGTGGGAATGTGTGCTATACCTTCCCTGGGGCAAGTAATTTGCATTTCAATGTAAGGAAGGAAGAGAAGTTAGCTGCCTGAGCTACTGCTACCTCTCCCTTCATGCTTGCTCTTGCCTGCGGACATGAAAGGCTGTTTTCTGCAAAGTGGCTTTCTGCATTGTAGCCAGCTGAATATGGACTGAAACCCTCTGTAACTGTGGGCTAAATAAACCTTTCCTTCATTTTGAGTTGAGACACTTGTCCTAGAAACGAGGGAAGAATAATTCAGACAGGAATGTATGAAAAATATGAAGAAAGTCATAATTGATAGTAACAAAGATTTTAGTATTTAAATTTCTATCCATAAAATTTTATTTCAGCAGCAAGTATAAAATTATGTATGAAAAGCATTTTATAATAGCACAATGTTTGAAAAATTGCTGACCGGTCATTCTGTACATGTTGTTTTTCAGAATTGGACTATAAAGTATTGTGGAATATATATTTTTGAGGAGTGCATATAACTTTACTTACAATCATATTATTGAAAAATATCATACAAATTATAGTTATGTAGTGACAGTTTGACTGAATATGATTGCTAAAGAAATAAAGCAAGTCAACTGAATCTTAAAATTATCTAAAATGCTTGACATCCTAAACATAGAGCCGTTTTACTTGTGAATTGTTTATTCAATAAATATTTGCAGACCTCTTATATAACAAACACTATCATCGGATTTGGAAACAGAGTTCTTCACAGAACTTTTGTTTTAGTGAAGGGTGGGAGATAATTCCGTCTATGTGAATATGCACATGTGTATATTGGTGGTGATTATGGTTTTTGTATAGGTATCCCCCCAAAACCTCATGCAATCAAAGGCAGCTCCTGGAGTTTGTGATTGATTATTGCGGGTGTGGATGCTACACATGCCCTGGGGCAGGTAATTTACATTTCAATGTAAGGAAGGAAGAGAAGTTAGCTGCTTGAGCTGCTGCTATATCTCCCTTGTGCTCTTGCTGTTTGCCACCGCCATGAAAGGTGTTTCTGTGCCATGAGCCACCCTGCCTTGGAGCCAGCTTTATATGAACTGAAACCTCCAGTAACTGTGAGCAAAAGAAACCTTTGCTTCCTTCATCTTCAGTGTCAGGCATTAGTCCCAGCAATGAGAAAAGAGTAACTGAGACAGTGCATGAGTATGTAATGTGCTATGAAAGAAAGTGCTATTGAGAAAAATAAAAAGAATCCGGGTAGGGAATGGATAGGTTGGGTTGGAGCAAAAAGGTTGCCTTCTTCTTATTATTTATTTATTTTTTGTATTTTTATTAAAGAAGGGTCTACAGGGTGTTCAGAGTCTCACTACTAGATCTGATTCATAGTGCTCCACCTGTTTACAGCCTCCCAAGAGCTGGGATTACAGGTGTGCCCTACCATGCCCAGGCTCAGTTACCATGTTAGTGCACCCCAGAGGGCGAGGCCTGCATAGCAGGCTTGGGGATCAAACCCCCACCTGTTTGCAGGCACTTTAATTTGCTGAGCAACTTGGCTAGCCCCTAAAAGGCTGCCTTCTTATTGCAGAATCCTAAAGGGTTGCATTTCTCACAAACAAAGGGGGAATTTTTTCCAATTGTGTAGTTACTATATAAAGTATAAAATGACAAATGCAAAAACGTAGGTCGTAAATTTCAGTTGGAAAGTACTGCAAAATGGTATGTTGGAAGATTTTCCACAAACTGCTTAATTTCAAAGGCCCTCTCTGTACTCCTTTGTAAGTGATGTAGATATCATTAAAAACCATCACATCTATAGGGATACAATGTTCCTTCATGACACTTACAAATGATCCCCAACACCTAGGAAAATATGTCTATCATCATACATTTAGAAATAAACCCCCAAATCTAGTGCCATTACTATAGCTGCATATTGCCATTTCTATATGTAAGAATTATTTTCATGAGACTTACTAAAGCCTTCATTAGAAAATTGCATTATGTCTCTAGGTTTATGCCTCCAAATGCTTTTCTACTTTGTAGCCTTTAGCTCTATCATCAGTGTATTTTTGTGAGCCACAATGTCCATGTTTTCAGAAGTAAAATGGTGAGATTTCTGGTCTTTCAGGTAAAAAGCTTAAGAGTTACTTTCTCATCTGAATAAACAAAAAGCTAAACAGAATAGAAAAATCAACTTATTTACCTCATCAGAATACTGAGGACATAGGCAAACTATTGTTTCTAAATCTAGATAAACAGGCAAATTCATACAGAACCAGAACAGAACCTAAGAAGAGAAACACCAGTGATATCATCCAGGGAGACCAAAATCATATTTTATAAATTGAAAGGGACCAGCATTGGCAAGTGTCTTAGTTAATCTTCTCTCATTGTTGGGACAAATACCCAAAACACAAGTTTATGAAAAGAAAGGTTTGTTTAGCTTGCAGTTACTAGAGGTTTCATAGTTTAAAGCTGCCTGAATTATAACAAGCCCTTGAGGCACTTCACCACTGTGTCCAGAATGATCTGCTCCATAATTTCAAGACACACCTCTAGGCCTGGGGGGGGGGGTGAGTACAGTAAGACATATGCTGTCAGTTTAACAGTTTGTATCTCTGTGGCCATGTCCCTCAAGTACCACTCTGGTGTTCTGGCACAGCCCCTCAAGCCTCATACTTGACAGCCCCATAATTTACATGAGGCTTTGGGGGGACACTAGACATAAACCATACCATTCCATCCCTGAACCCCCAAAGTCTCATCCATATCCCTTTTGTGCAGAAGACATTTTAGTCCATGTCTAAGAATTACCAAAGTCCCAGCAGTTTAAGCATTACTAGAAAGTCCAAGTCCCAAGTTTCCTCCAAGAGCCAAGTCAAACTCTTAACTGTGAGTCTCTATGAAAAAGAAAAAGTAAATACATCTAACATCCAAAGGCACAAGATAAACATTGCCATTCCAAAAGGTATACACAAGGTACAAACCATTGGGACCAAAACAAGTCCAAAATCCAGCAGAGCAAGCATTAAATCCTATAGTTCCATGTGGAACATCTGAAGCAATCTGTGGCAAATCATGAGCTCTGTGTGGGTCCACCCCTATGGCACTCTTGGTATTAGCTCCCATAGCTTCTCTCTTAGGCCGGCTTTGCTTGCTCCTTGCAGGTTTCCATAGATGATCCACGTTCCTGGCTTTCCCAAACTTCTGAGGTTTCTAGGGAGTAGGCTTCTCACTCAAAGCTTCACACATCACCCTCACTAGGCAACACTGCTTGACCTCCCAGGCCTGCTTCTGAAATCAGAAGCTAAGGAAATCAGAAGAAGGTGGAAACCTTCTTAACATCAGAACTCCTCCATTTTTCATGTGCTTAAAACCAATGCCATATATGGATGACACAAAGGTCTGCTGCCAGCTGAAGCAGTAGCCAGGCTTCTTGCTTTCTTAGCTTAGGGGTCAAGTGCCTGGATTTCTGAACACTCTGACCCTGATTCCAAGAAACAAATTCTCTATGCTGGAGCCATTCTGTAGTCTGATGTGGCTGCCGCCTCCATTTTGGAATCTGGTGTGACTGCTGCATACATTCTGGAAAATGGAGTCTGTGGCTTTCTTCTCAAACAAAGTTCTGTACCCTTATGATTCTGAGGCTGCAAAGGTGAGATCCTGCTACCTCATGTGAGGCCCCTAGGTAATCTTTGCTACTCTCCTGTTTCTCCTGGGCAAGGGAGATCTCAGCTTTACCTTTGCAGTCCACAGCCTTCCTGGAACTTTCTTTCTATCCAAACTCACAACATTTTAAATCATTCTTCTGGGCTCTTTCCTCTTCATTCTCAACATACATTTGACCAAGAGCCCCCAGCAATAACATATACCACTGCCCCAATATTTGGCTGCTTTCACATTTCCTTTAAAAGATTAATCAGTCTGCCATGTTTAATTTCAGTCTCAGGCAAATTCTCTGAACATGACAAAATTCAGACAAGCTTTCTGTTGAGCGAAAACACAAATTTTCTGAAGTCCAGCAACTAATGCAGTCCTTCTTCCCAGCAGAAACTTCTGCAGTCTGGTCTCTATAGAAAGAATCTCAGCTACAGAAAGACTCTTCCAGTGCTTCTCTTGCAGGTGAAATCTCCAAACCTTTCCTGTATCTTCTCATAAGTCATTCCCAAAAGTTGGCAACCCACTTGGTCAGGTATAGCCACAGCAACAGGCCCCACTCCTCTGTTACCAAATTCTGTTTTAATTACTTTTCTCTCATTGCTGTGACAAATACTAAACACACAAGTTTAGGGAAGGAAAGGCTGAATTAACTCACTGTTACTGGAGGTTTCATAGTTTAAAGCAGCCTGAATTATACAGGAAGACCTCAAGGCACTGTGTCACAGTGTCCAGCATGACTCACACTCCATACTCCAAAGGAGGCTGCCAGGTCTGGAGGGCATGATGCATGTTGTCAGTTTTAATGATTTATGCTTCTCTGGTCATGTCTCTCAAGCTGCACCATGGTCCTCTGTTCTGGCCCCTTGAGCCACACACTGGACAGCCCCATGACTTACATGAGGCTATGGGAGGACAGCTAGACACAAACCATAACAGCAAGACTGACAGTAAAAGCGTCGTGTAGAGGTCAGTCATCTATAAGCTGTGGTATACACTGAGAGATCTGTCAGACTCTCACAGTAAATATTAGAAAATTATCTCAGGCTTCCAACAGAATAAGGTGAAAGGAAACCAGTCCAAAATATGCCCGAGAATTTTGTGTTTAGCAAGGTCTGTGCTCAGGAGAAGGAATGTTTTACCAGAACCTAACATGCAGAGCCTAGCTCACTTGGAGAAAATAAACAAATACAGAACTTCTTCGCCCTATAGCCATTTTGTCCCACAGAAGAGGAGAAGAATAATCTGAGGAGTACTGTTCAGTTCACAGTCCAGGAGCATTTTCTCATCAAATGACTGAAACCTAATAATAGGGCCATCTAGTGCTTCCATTTCTTCTCTGGTCATACTTGAAAATTCTTCATGTATGTGTATGCCAAAAAATAGTCTTTTTAAAAAAAAATTAGCCAAAACCTATAGAGGAAAAAATTACTACCGCTGAAGATTTTTATATTCCTCTAGTCATAAATGAACAGAAGATCAGTAAGCATGTTGTTCATCTCAACAGCATCATTAAGCAAGTGAATATAATTGACATCTCTAGAACACTTCAACAACAGCAGAACACACATTACAGGCCAAATTCTGGGCTAGTAGCATACTTAGAGAGACCTAAAACAATTGTAAACACACAATGCCTGTGCTCAGGCCATTAGTTAAAAAATTTCAGAAGATTTGATCATCAAATTACACATTATTATACAGTAATTGAATCAAAGAATAAATCTCAAGAAAAATTCAGAAACATTTTTAGCCAAAAGGAAATACAACTTATTAAAATTTGTGTGATACAGTGCTGAGAGGGAATTTGTAACATTGAAATTATATACATAATATAATGTTCTAATATATGAACTGCATAAAACTATAAAGTAATAGAAATATATTTAGTAGTAGAATTTTTTTCATGGTAATATACCATAGTAGAAAAGAAGAAATTATCTAAAATTTCATCATAAAAACCTTAAAAAGAAAATTAAATCCAGCATTACATGAAGAAAAATAAAAACTAGAAAACTATCAGTGAGATATAAAACAGTAATAGAGAAAAATTAACGAAAACAAAAAATGTTTCCTTGAAAAGATCAATAGAATTGATGAACTTCTAACAGTGGAAGTCAGAGATAAACGTAAGTAGAAATTATGAACAACTCTATGTTAATAACATAGATGTACATAAATTTAATACTGTAGATATAATAATTAACTCCTTAAAGGATAGCCAAAAATCACAGAAAAATATAGCTAATTTTTATCTTCTGAATCTGTTAAAATATATATAACTAACTAATATCACTACAAAACAAAAAGTACTAGGTGTGGTTGGATTTATTGATGAATTGCTAAATATATATACATCTTTTAATTCTTTACAATGTCTTTCAGAATATCAAATCATAGGATATCATTTCTAATTAATTCTGTGAAGCCAGACAAATATTTTTTGCTCAAACAAGACCAAAATAATATAAACTCTCAACCAAAACTGCTGACAATTATCAAATTAAACAAAAAAATTTAATATAATTATACTGTGACCACAAGGATTCATTCCATTTGTAAAGATGATTAAAAGTTTGAAAATCAATTAATGTAATTCATCACAGGTTAAAAAGGTATATAATCACTGCAATAGGAGCATAAAAGGCATCAGAGAAATCTAACATTTATTAATAAGAGTTGTAGTGAATTAGGAGTAGACAGTATTTTATTCAATCTGGCAAGCAACACCCTTAAAAATCCTACATGTATACCTGTAAGTGGACACAGGGGCCAGAGATTCGATCACAGGCCTACTTTGTCAGCCTTGCCCCTGGGGTACACTGAGACGGCAATTGAAACAGGGCATGTTGGTGCAGACCTGTAATCCTAGCGCTTGGTAAATAGGTGGCTCACTACAAGTCTGCTCTGGTAATGAGACCTTGAATACCCTGTAGACCCTTCCCTAAAACAGAAAAACAAAACAAAGAAATCCTGCATCTAGTATAATGCTAAATGGAAAGAAACTGAAAGATTTCTTGGTATATCAGTAACAACACAAAATGTTCCTTCTCACTACTACTTTTCAGCGTTACACAGTGCATCATAGATGGTATATTTAAAAAACAAAAAGAAGCAGTGTACACTCAGAGGAAGAAATAGAAACTGTCTTTGATTAAAAATGAAATAGTGACCTGTTGACAAAATCAAAAATATTCCTAGACTTGATTAACAATTTTAACAAGATTGCTAGAAACAAAAATTTGGTATGTATATATTTTTTAATTTTAAAGAGAAAAAATGAGAGTTTCAAAACAAGTTAGCCACAGCAGTAATTATGGAAAGTGCAAGATATAGTTATGACATCTTGTCCAGAAAATTATTCCCACAAATTTTTTTTACAATGAATTAAGAGAAGCTAGGTATATAACTGTATTAGCTATCTTGTGCATAAATACATACACATCTTTTTCCTTTCCCCATCATAGGTTTTCAAGAGTGTCTTCCCAAATCACAATATCTATCATACACATGGAATCTTATTTTGTCCTCAGATCTCTCACACTAGAGAGACACAAACCTAATGTGTAAAAGTCTATTGCATTCCATTCAAGTGAAAAAAGTAATATGGAATTTAAAAACATATTGTCAGGTATGGAGAAACAGTCAACCTTCATGGATAGAAACACTCAGTATTGTCAAGATAACAGTTCATCCCAACTTGGTCCACAGATCAAGTGAAATCTCAGTCAGAGTTAGAGGAAGTTATCTTTTGGAAATTTTCTAACTTCCCTAAAGTTTATGTGTATCAGTGAGAACACAGAACCAGTAAGTGACTTTTAAAAGAAATAGTACAATAAAGCCAACATTCAAATTTACAAAGACTACAGTGGACAAAATATGCCATATATTTTAAAAATTTAGAAGATATAATTTGGAAGATTCTTACCATAAATGGTGAATATTTGATGAAGTAAATATTTAAAATCTGTATTAAACACAATGCAGTGTGTATATATCATATGATATCCTATAAATATGTACAATTCTTATATGTCTTTTAAAATACAAATTTATGAAACCTAATAGAGAGCTCAGAAACACACCAATATGGTCAGATGATCTTTAACAAAAGGTTAAGGGGATGCAATTCAGGAAGAAATAGTGGAAGAATAAGTCGATATATAAAACGTACACTCTTCACAAAAATTTTCTTAAAATGGGTTACAGACCCAAAAGCAAAATGTAAAGCTCTAAGACTCCTGGAAGACAATGCACGGAAAAAACTTAGCTGACTTTGAAGATGCCTATATCTTTTTAGGTGCAACACAAAAAGTACCAACCATCCTTTGTAGGGTTGGTTTGGTGGCCACACATTTCTTCAGTTGTTTTTTTCGCAGTAGAAGTATCTTATCTCTCCATTAATTTTGAAAGACAGTTTTTCAGGATACATCAATCTGAGTTGGAAGTTCTTTGATTTCAGGACTTAAAATATTTCACACCAAGCTCTTCTTGACCTGATGGTTTGTGTTGAGAAATCTATCATGATTCTGATGGATTTTTTTTTTTTTTGTAGGTGATCTGTTTCTTTTCTCTAACAGATTTTAATATTCTCTTCTTTTGTCATATTTCTGGGATTTTGATTATTATTTCTCTTGGTGGAGATTTACTTTGATTATGGCTAATTAGAGTTCTATATGCTTCACTTACTTGTATATCAGATTCTTTTCCCATGGTTGGGAAATTGTCTGCTATCACTTCTACAAGTAGTCTTTTTACATCATTGGTGGTGAATTTTGCTGTTTCATTGACACTTATCAGTCTTATATTATTGTAGGGATTTCTTTTTTGCATCAACTTGCATTGTTGAATTTATATTTCCTGGCTCCTTGTCATTTGAAGAGATCCTTGCATTTGTGCTCACTAGCTGCAATGCTGTCTTCAAGGTTTGAAAATCTATCCTCAGCTTTGTTCAAGCAATTTTCTCAATTTTTAATGGAACTTTTTATTCTCTTGACATCTCTTTGAACCTATTTCATTCATTCAAATTCTTTCATATATTCTTCATTCAAGGTTTCCGTCATTTTCCTGTGCTTCTCTATTGTTGTAAATCTATGTCTTCTTCTGAAGTGCTAAGCAATTCTTTAATTATAGTTTTGACTTTTTTAATTACATGAGAAATGATCATGTGATTTTTTTTCCTACATCTTCATGGAGTATTTTTTTTTTTATTTCTTTTGCCATCACTACAGAAATTTAATCTATGTGACTTCCATCCTTATGTGGAAATATAAGATATTCAATATCATATGTTATAAGGAATTGCACAATAAAATGTCAGTGTGGTTACTGGTATACACCTATCTCATTGGGCAAACCAAAGCCACTGACAATATCACAGGGAAGTGAGAAAGTAGAGTGACAAGAGCTTTAATCCCTTAATGATGAAAGGATATAAAATAATACCATAGAAGTTGGATAGGTGACTTTTACTCTTAACATAAAATTCCACAATTTTGTTTACTGCTATTTACTCAATCAATGAAACTTTTTATGTACGCAATATATCTACACAGAAATGTGTATAGCAGCTTTATTCATTTCTGCTCAAACTTCATGTGACAAACCATGATACATTCAGATAATGGAATACTACTAATTGCTGAAAAACAAGTTGCCAATCCGTGAAAAAATATGGCAACTGTAAATATATTTGCAACTGTAAATAACCGTAAAATGAAGCAATGTGCTATCATATGTCTTATATGTGGAATTATATAGTGTATAACTCTTAATGTTGTGCTCATGTCTGCTATATGCCAGGAAAATCTATGTAGACAATAACATTAGTATTGCTAGGACTGACTAGAGGATGAAAAGCTTTCCAGCATTTTCTAGCTGGAACTCAGATTTCAAGGGTAATTAAACTATTGTGCCTTACTAAAATGGTACACTTATGCCATTATTGTTATAACACCAAAAGTGGACTATAATGTAAACTGTGTACTTGACATATATTATGACATATGCTATGTCATTGTAAGTTCACTGGTTGTAACATATGAACCACTGTGGTGGGGAGCTTGGTAGTAGTAAAAATTATGTGAATATGTTAACAAGGGCTAATTGCTACTTTTCTTACTTTTCTGCACAATTTTACTATGAAGCTAAAAATGTCAAAATTTATTCATATTTGAAAATAAATTATAATCCATTTTTATATTATTTTGATAGAAAAAATATTTTAGTTTTCAGAAATTTTAAACCTGTATTGTCATAAAACCATGAAGTTTCAAGATAATTCAATATACTACTTATTTTCCTATAGATTTATCATTAGGTTTGCAATAGTTAGAAAAGTGAATATGAAATTATTGGTTCTTTAAAAATAAAATGGGGCCCGGCAGGATGGCTCAGTGGTCTGAAGCGTCTGCTTAGGAAAGCTTGGGCGGCTGCAGGGACTGTGGTTTGATCCCGACCCCACATGCTGTGCCAGCCCTGCCCTCAGGGCAGGCTGAGCCGGCCATAATAATAAATAAACAAACAAACAAAAGTTCTGAAACAAGAAAAAAATAAAAATAATAAAAAAATTAAAACAATAAAATAAAAATAAAATTCCACACACTTTATAAGAAAGAACTTCAGGCCATAGAAGCAATAGTGATGAAATTGAAATGCAAATGAGGTCTGTCAATGCTGTCCACAAGAGGAACAGAATTTGGAAAAAATTTAAGCTAGTATTTGAGACTGAATTCATAACTTGAGGTTCAAATTGGAAATGATTACTTATTTTTTAATCTTTAATCTGAATTTGTGAAGATAAACTATATAGTGAGTTGCTTTAATTTATATTTTAGATTTATAGTCTGAGTTGAAGAATCAGATATGAGAGTAGAAATTATCCTGAAATCCATGAAAGAATAATGATTCTTGTACAGAGTGATTTTAGTTGATCACATGAATGTGTGAAGTTTGAATCAGGATTGGTATCGAGGATACCATCCTTCTATAGGTGGATTTTTGTTTGTTTGCTTCATTGATTTTTATGCACTTAGTACAGGGTCTACAGGGTCTCATAATTCAGATCATACTTGTGGTGATTCTCCTGTTTGCTGCCTTTTCACTGCTGGGACAACAGGTGCATGCCCCCACACCCAGTCTCAGTCACCGTTTTAGTGCACCTTAGGGGTGGAACCTGCACAACACTCCAAGTACAGAACCACAGCCACTGAGGTCTAAGCAGGCTCTTTAGTCCACTGAACTATCTGGCTGGCCTATATAGGTGTATTCTTATTTATGGGGAAGTTCCCAGAACATTTTCTCTTATTTTCTTCACATATCTGAATCTAGAATGCTACAGGAAATTCCTAAACTTGTATGTCTAATCACTGATTACTTATTGAGCATATATTATGTTCTAGAATATATTATTAAGCAAAAGGAGAGGCACTTTGCCTTTGTAGAATATACTGTTCAGGGTAAGAGATAGACATCAACATAATAATCATTTTCTATGGAAAGGACTAGGATGGGACAATGTGAAAGGGTGCACAGTGAGAATTTGGCCTGAGGAAGTCAGGTCAGACTATGAGGAATGAAAAATCAAGCTGAAATCAAAGGTGAAGTAGAAATTAACAGTCAATGGGCAAGAGAAAAAAGAATTCCAGGCAGAAGATATTTAGTATAGACTTTAGATAAGTTACTCATTTAAATATTTAATACACACATAAAATGAGTTTAGTGTGATAATAAAACAGTACCTAATAAAATAATTGCCTACAGAAAGGTTAATCTGACTTTGTTGCATATATTTCAAACTCTGAATTATTGAATTTGTTCTAATAAGATACAATCATGAATGAGTCTTTTTTCTTTTCTAGTTTTCTAAATACAGTTAAAACAATTTCAAATGATAGAAATATTGTTCAAAAACAAACAAAATACTTGAATTATCTCCATTGTGTTGTACCAAATAGCTTCTATCCTGTTCCTTTATTTAAAAATAAATTTAACATTCAACACTTTATTTTTAATCAATGCAAATTGATTTTTTTCTCAAAAAATGCACCTATATTTCTTTTAATAATTCCCATTTATAACCTGACATAGAAGACAGCTTTATAAGGGATGCAGTAGCCTCAGAGAGACCTCTTGACCAGTCAGAATGCTCATTATCAGCCCAATTATCCCCTGATAATTGGCCTGCCCATGGGAATAATAGCCTGGAATGACTTAACTCAGTGCTGACATATTCTCAGCATCCTAAACACTCATTCTAAGTGTCTTAACTTTTACATATGAAATAAGGGAAAAGTCTGATTCAGTTAGTATACTACATTTGCTTAACATTTAACTTCATATAAATGCTGAACGATTGCTCTGCTAAGACCAAGGTCTATTTCCTTGTTTGCAGTAAACTTTACAGTCCTGGCAATAAATCTTACATGAAGTCCAGCCTTTTCATTTTGTCTGTGCACAACACTGTCTGAAAAACAAACCTTCTTAGACTGAAATTTCCTCATAGGATAACGCCTTCTGAATGGAGTGCCTGGGCTTGTTAATGCTTACCAGCATTTCAACACTTCTGGCTAGCTGGCTCATGTCCAAATGAGTCTAGGAAGTGGCCAACGAGAGAAATAGTCATGGAATTTTTCAGAAGACAGGGTATTAGCTTTTGTGTGTTTCTTGAAATAATTATGTTGAATTAAGTTAATACTCACAATCTAGTACTTTAAAATTTCCAATGGGAGGCTCAAATGTTCTTATTTTTCTATGTCTAGTGCTCCTAAAAACTTGTTAGTAGGATAAGGATGTTTGCAGGCTTTGGGTTTCCTTTTTCAAAGCTGTATAAATTTATCTGCTTAATAAAAAGTTTGCATACTGGCCAGAAACCAAGTGGACAAACTGTACTCACTCACCCTTTAATACTTGGCTGCTTTGTATAATGACCCAGTCCATTATTAGATAATGAAAGAGTGTATGAGAAAGCGGGAGATTATTTATGATAGAAACAAAATGAAACTAATGGGACAAGATTTGAAAGCTGTGATGCATGAAAGGTACTATGCAGGCAGCTCTGGCACCATGACAAACAGAGATAAAGGCTCAGTGGGAAGCAACAGTGTGAACATGACTATGAAGAAGAAAGAATGGATTTCCTGAAAGAATCCTTGCCATCTGGTGTTTGTTTAATACACAATGAAGGTCAAATGGCTACTGATCCTTTTTTCTATAGTCCAGTGACTACAAGAATGAGAGGAATCAATGAGTTTATCGATATGTCTGGAAATGACTCACCATATGATCTGATTGATTCAATAAAACTCAAGTAACTTGTCATTGCTCTTTCAAATGTGGTTCAGATAATACAGCTGCAAACCTTTTTTTAAAGCCAATTTGTTGGATCAAATGTGGCAGTTACACATCTCAAAATTAATGTCATGAATCATTTGATTTTGTATGTATATATGTATGTATAATTAAGAAGAAAATCTAGAAGGAAATAAAAAATCTGAATGTTACTTCCATCTTGATATAAATGTGTTAATCATTTGTTTCTGTTGAATGGTAGTAGATTAATCTGTTTTTTGCACTATGCTTTTCTATGACTGAGATTGATTACACCTATTTTATATAATTATTCCTAAGGGATATATTAACATTGGTGAAATATATTTGTTATGCATTATGTGTAAACAGTATACACTTTGGGAAAGTCATACACAAGTAGAACATATTATTTTACATGACATCCTCTTTCCCAAAGGTTGGTCCATTAATGCACTTCCCACTTCCACAATACGATCTGGAACTCTTAGCCTCTACTGCTGAAGTTGCAGGGTTTTCTGTTATTTTTCAAGACTAAAATACAAGATAATTTTTCACAGTAATATTTCTCAGCTGCCATGAAAACAGGGATAGGAGAAACCAAAAATAGAGAAGCCAGCTGTGAGAGGCTGCTTTTTTTTTTTTTAGGACAACTCAGAAGTCTTTTGAATTCATTTCACAAAGAGTATGTTACTGCAAATACTGTTTCACATTCTTGCATGCTATAGATATCAAGCTGATGGATGCTCAGCTGTGGCACAATGTATGCTACCTGCTATAGAGGGTAGTTGAACTATTGAGTTCATTGCTGAAACTAGATGCTTTGGGTAATTTTTCAATCTCTTCTTGTTTTGAAAACCAAGACTATCTTTACTGAGGCTGGCTAATTAAAGTGGAAGTGGGGTAATTATGAAAAAAATTCACTTCTTCCTCAAGTCAGTGCATTGCATTATATTCTGGGTGCCAAACATTTGCTGGTGTTTTGATTTTTTTGACCCAAAATGCCAATGTATTTCACGCTCCCTGAATATATAGTAAGCATAAAAATTGCCCATAATTCTCCTCCGCAGTGTCATCATGTCAATATAGTGATCTTATTTTGAAGGTATTTTCCTTGCATAAATCTGATAACAATGTACATAGAAATTTATAATTAATTAATTTTTGCTTAGTAATTTGTGCAAGTATTTCGTGTCAATGACACATTCTCTGAAAGGGGTGAAAACCAATTTTCTACTGTTATTATCATTGTATTTGTTATACTGTATTTTAACATGATTCCTCCATATTGGTGCTTGCATATTTTTCTTTATCAGCTATAAAACCTTACAAAACAGAAATTTGCAATTTGTCTGTCTTTTGTGATACAAAAAGTAAGAATAATGATTAAAGCTAAGGTAACAGTAAGTAATGGCCTGCCAGTGAGACATTTTTCATCTACCAGAGATGTTAAGATGAACAATAAGAACTGAAGTGCTGCGTGCCTTTTCTGTAGCATGTAGACCAGTGATTCTCAACCTTTCTAATGCCGTGACCCCACAATACAGTTCTTCATATTGCAATGACCCCAAACCAAAAAATTTTGGTGGCTACTTCAAAACTGTAATTTTGTTACAGTTATTATTCAGAATGTAAATACCTGATGTGCATTATGTATTCTCATTGCTACAAATCAAACATAATTTAAACGTAGTGATTAATCACAAAAACAATATTTAATTATATGTTGAGAAATATTTACTACTAATTCCAATAAATAACATTTCACCGTGGCGTAGCATGGGTTTAAATATGTATCTTCCGATGGCTTTAGGCGACTCCGGTGTTTTGGTTGTTCAACCCCAGCTGGGATGGCAAACCACAGGTTGAGAACTACAGCTGCAGACATTTGAATTCTACAACCTGACAAGGCCATTGAAAATGCAACATACAAATGTTACCTGAGAGATTAACTGCTTTATGATGAACGTGTTGTTCATTTTTTGATCAATTTGTCTTCACTTGGAAGGCCTTGGAGGTTTGCAGTGGCAAGTCATCCATGTGGATTAGCAGGCAATAAGATGGAGTTCTGTTTATGTTTTGAATTAGCTGAGAAGGTACCTGGGGCTTGCATGTCCTTAGCGAAGAATGACTTAGCCAGACTACTTGAGATTTTCTCAAGATGAAAAGTGCAACAGAAATCTCAACCTGTGATGACTACGGTTATATTTTTTTCCTTTAATCAATAACTGTCTTTCTCATGACTCATGTATTTGCAAGTTGGTACACAGGTAAGACGCAGTTTTATATTCAAACTTTAAATAAAGAAAAGTTAAATTTAGGATTTATTCAACACGATAGATTGCATCATATATGCTTTTTTCATATTCATGCATTTTTAACTATACAGCTATTTTTTATACTGTTCTTTTTCTAAAACAAAGATGTTAAGGCATGTTATTGTATTAATATAGGGATGTTGGGATTTAAAAAAACTAGCAATTTTTAATAATTCTTTGTCACTACAATTCTTTCTTGTTACCTTTAGGATGTGATTCATTAGACGTACTGTGATCTTTTATTTGTGTGTTTTGTTTTTTCCTTAGAATAGTAAATGCCTATATTTAAAAAAAATAATTGAAAAACAGAACATGACATCACACCATTTTAACTAAATTTTGCCTTAATTAGTTTTTGAAACTTTCTGTGACCTAAAAATGGCATAATGTTTTAGTCATAATTCATCACATATTCCTTCCTCAAATTAGCTTTCTATTTACTTCTTACCTCATAATATAAAGTACAGAACTTTTTAGCCATAGGTTCATTAAGGATTTCAAATTTTTCCATGAAAACAAGTTGAAGAGAAAGAGAGTTTATCTATTTATAAGATTAAATTTTATTAAATCTGACACTAGATTTTATAAATTCACTCTGAGTACACATTTCTGGAGCTTGTACAAAATATGAATAAAGAATCTACATTAATAAGTCACAGAGATTATCAACTCCCTTGTAGAATACCAATAATTTAGGTTAGTTGTAGCTTAGACTCTATGGAAACATTCACGTTGCCTTTATTTAAGGTTCTATATTCTCCAAAAGCAGAATATATTGGAAATATACTTTGAAAATTACTTTATGTCTGTTAATATTATTGTTCATGGGGTAGGCTCACAAAATGAACATGAAATGATTTTGCTTCCTGGAGGAACTTACTCTTTACGTGTTTCTGACGATTCTATGGTTAGAAGACTACATACACAGCTGGTTAGAATCTGTGTAGTTACGCTAGACATGTACATAGAGATAAAGCTACATAACAATACACGATCTTACTCTGAGTACACATGTACCCTCTAGCTGATCTGTAGCCTGGTCTTACTCTAGTAACTAAGAAGTCCTAATTCATTTTGTCTATATTTTTGAGGTTTTAGAAAAGGATAGATAATTCCTTAGTGTTTCGAAGGATTTTAATAAATTAGATTTCAAAGGAAATTCTACTGAGATGGACACAAATAATTTAAAATCAAATCTTTAAAAAAACATCTGCTTATCAGAATGTATGATTTGATACATTTAAAATAATAGACAACTTTTAAAATCTTATATAATAGCTCTTTTATGGAAAATTATATATAGTTCAAATATCCTTATTGTATATGTGCATACCTCATTGTATTTTACTATATTAATACTGTATTTTGTAATATTCTACTAGATAATTAACTGAGAAATTTGAGAACTTGAAGAGTAACATATTTTTACTGACAATCAATCATTTTAACTTTTTTTACAGAATGTTTTGAGGACTTTATTACAAGGGGCGGTAAATTTAATTTTAGATTAACATTTAAATGAAAGCTAAAATCTATCTATCTATCTATCTATCTATCTATCTATCTATCTATGTAGTTAGAATCTGAAAGATGCTGAATGTTCTTACTAATTTTTGGACAACTAGAGTGCAACTAATGGGCAAGCAACAAAATAATGAGAAATAAATTCTAACAGCACAAAGGATTTAAATAGGAAGATGACTAGAGGATCAGACAATTAACCCCAAGAAGTTGGGTTCAGTGCCTTTATTGGAGGATTAGAGAGATAAAATGAGGTCATTTCTCTTGTATAGCACAAGACAGAGAGGTCAAGAACTGAGAAACATGGGCAGGGAAAAGAGGAAGAAATTACACGGTGGTGTTCTTCATTTCCCACTACTTGACAAAGGTCACACTGATGATACTTTCTGAACCTTGAAGACATGATCTTTCTTCACAGAGATCTGTGTTCCAAAGGTTTATTCATTGAATATCCTTCAAGTAGCAATCAACATTTCAGAAGGAACTTATAAAGGTCAGGAGACCTTGACTCCATCCTGAAAATTTCCCAGACTAATCAGTGGTAAACCACACTAGATCATCCATGAGAGCAAAGCTATATTTAAAAAATATGGTTAATTTCCAGACAAATGTTAAGATTTTTGTCTTCTGGAGGTAGATGTCAAGACATCTATTATGACCAGAAATAGCACTTGTACATTTTCTTTTTACTATTTTAATTGTTTTTATTTTTATAAATTAATTTTAATGAAAAGAAATAGCAATGAGACAGGTTCACAACAGGTTATTAGGACAGTTCCAATAATTAATACACTGTATTGGGCCTGGCGGGATGGCTCAGTGGTCTAGAGCGCCTGCTTGGGGAAGCTTGGGCGGGTTCAGGGACCGCAGTTCGATCCCCAGCACCACATGCTGCGCCAGCCCTGCCCTTGGGGCGGGCTGAGCCGGCCATAAGAATGAGTGAATAAACAAACAAAGGTTCTGAAACAAGAATAAGAATAATAAATAAAATTTAAAAATATACACTGTATTTGTTAACTATGTAGTTGTTCAGAGTACAAGACGCAGACTTGATATCTTGTATAAACACTATTAGTACAAGTATTTCTTCTCATTAAACTAAGAGAAAGCAGCTGTATATATAATCCAATAGTCCATAATAGTAGTGAGTTATCAGCACAATTGGCAATTGACTTACAGCTTATATTAATATGATATAGCTTTGCCTTTTATACCTCATAGGTAGACTTTTCTCCTGGATGGTTATAATCAAGGTAAATCAAACCTGTCTGACAAAACAAATGTAACTTTTGTATCTGACAAGTTCATTCAAGTCTCCTTAGGATTTACCATGAAACCATGCACAGCTGTTTGCAGATCTTTTGATAGTGTCAGCTATCTGGATCAGTCATAGCCATTGCTTGGCCAATTTGCTAAAAGTCTGAATGTTTTCTCTCTAGGTGACTCTCCTTAGGCACATTATACATCATTGAACACTTTCCTGTGTGGTTCCATAATCTCCTTGGACAGAAAATTTGGGACACACCTGAGTTACATGATTTTACAGTATAGGTTCTCTGTTATGTCCTGAGGCTTCACTGACCTTAGAGGGTTAAAGTCAAAATATTGGCTATCCTGTAGCCCTTCTTTTTCTTTAATTTTTTGGCTGCCTGCTTAAGTTGTTAACACTTCAGAAGAGAAGGTTAATGATATTATTCCTTATAACATGGACATTTGAGTTTAACATCACTGTCTTTCTGAATATCAAACACTTAAGATATAACACGGAAAATGTATTTTCCACAAATCATTGATATTTTAAATTCTGAATCTCTACAAAACGTGAAAAATATAATTTTGCATTTTTACACATAATCTTAGGAATTTAGTCACATACTAAGTTGTAACTGAATAATCCTATGTCATTTTTCTTGTGCTTTACTCTCTTTTATTAGTGTTATTATTTTTAAACAAATATTTACTTGGGAGACAGTATAGCAATCATTGATATGATATGAGAAGCAGCACACATCTAGAAGACCAGAATGACAGGCACTCAAAGCATGGTTTTAATATTGCACAATACTATCCTCAGTGTAGGATTTTCAAATATAAGATCTATTCAACTATGTCTAGATTTTGACAACATAAGTTAAAATTTTGACATTATAAGTTTTTCCAAAGAACATAGCTCTATTACATACAGTGCCATGGGTACTATGTTTTGGTAACCATCTAGTAGAAAAGTCTGACCAAGAAGTATAAAAGGTAAAGTTATATTATATTAATATAAACTGTAAGTCAACAGCTTCTGACATTGACAATTGTGCTGATAATCCATTACCATTATGGACTATTGGATTATTTGTGATTTTAGAGAGGTTGTATATTTTATTATAACAAATATCAAACAGACATGAATCTCAACCAGAATGATACACAAAAATTAGCCTATTTGACTTAACGATCAACTATTGTTTACTTGACCCTTATCTTACTTGGGCCTTAAAACCCTCTTAAAGTCTTGATAAAATCTGGCCATACAAAAATTTTCATAATTTTCTAAGACCTCAGAAGTTATTTTTGTTTGTTTGCTGTTCAATTGTTTACACTTCAATTAAGATAATCTCTCTCTCATCATATATGTATATATTAAGTATAAAATTAAAATATATATATAATAATGCTATAATTAATAATCTAAATGAAAGTTTGAGGTTTAAACTTGAATTAAAAAACTAGCGGGTATCACATGAAGAATGATCAGAAAACATGGTAAATGCTTAAATTTTAAAGTTATTACAATAAAAAACACATTTCCATAAGTTGCCCTCACAACAGTCCTCTTCAGTTTGAGCAGACTTATACATTCCCTCTTCCCTTTTAGCACTTTCTGATCTTGAAGTCTGCTCTGCGAATGTCCTTAAGTGAACCCTAGTGGTTGTCTCAATGTCCTGAAATGATTTGAAGCATTAATATTTTATGGTCATTTTGATTTTGAAGAAGATACAAAAATTTTGTAACAAGAAGATAGAAGAATGATCAGATAGAAGAATATGAGCGCGTGCCATATAGGTTTTATGGACACAAGTTCCCATAAATCTGTTGAGTACATCAAGGTAGCCCTGAGTGGGCATGTCTAGAACTGCTGCAATAAAGGACAAGAAAAGTGGGCATACAATATTTAAAGTAAGGAGGACTATCACAAAGACAATTAATGACACTATATCTGACACTATATTTTTATTTATAGTTAAATGTTCACTGTAGATTTTGATAAAATCATGTATGAAAAATGGTGTTTCTATGACAAATGTAAAGATGTTTCCTATTTACAAAGACAGGAACATACATATGGATTTTTTGAGGAGATAAGATTTTTATAAATACCAATATGTTCTACTTTAGACATTTCTGTAGTGCCTTTTAATGTATCTTAGCACTATTAAGTCAATGATAAGAATTAACTATGTCTGCAAGAAAAGTTTTGGACATTTTGGAAATCACAGAATTAAGGAAATACTTTTCTTGCACCAAATTGGAAGGAAAGACAAGCTTAGAATTTGTACATATATTTGAATTCTAGTGACATCAACAGTTGCAAATCAGGTTATTTTCTCTGCCTTATTTGGGATGTATGCAAACTAAGTTAATATACTTCATCATTTTTCACTCAGGATAATCTTATGACAGAAATCTTTCTTGATTTCTAGAAATTAACTCAAATGAAATTCTTCCTTAATTGAGTGACTAAGACAGTGACTTTACCATGGTATAGTGAAGAGAAGAAAATATTGATGAGTCATAGAAAGTTTTTCATGAATATACAGATTTAGTTCTGCTTAGTGACTCACTTGTGACTTTTCTTTCTCTGCTTACTTGAAGTGTTTAATTCTTCTTACTCAAGGCAAAGACTGCAAGAATGGAAAGAATATGGATTTTTCCTTTTTTCAGTACGAGAACAGGCAAGGAGTTAAAGTCCTTACAAGGGATTCTTTTCCTGTATGTGATCTGTCCCAGTTTTCCATGTTTCTTCACTTAAGAAATAAATCTAAAGGTCTTTCTAAGTCTCAACTCAGTTGCACAAAGCTTCTCAGGAAGTGGATTGTGGTAAAATCAGATGGCTGATGTTTGCTTTTAAATATTTCTGAACTATTTGCCGAGCTTGTGCCTGGACCAGCCTTCTATATTCTCTTCAACTCAGGCTGGCTGGCATTAAGGTTAATCTGGAATCTATGGGGCTATATGTGGTTGAATTATGAACAATTTATAGCAATCTTATTCAGATCAATGAAAATTTTCAAATTTGGCAGTCTTGTCATATTTTGAGGAAACATACTGTTAGTACCAAAGCAAATGGTCTAATTTTCTTTTATCAAGTTCTAACCTATTCATAAATGATACACAAAATTTTAGTTTGCATATTTTGAGAAATAAGAGCCTACACAAATAGGGTAGATATTTAAAAAAATTAATATGGCATGATTATAGATTAAAATGTTTTATTTAAGAGTGGGGAAAACGTACTCGGGAAACAGATGCTTCTGAAGGTTAGGAAGCTGTGGTGTGCATCACAGATAATGAAAATAAGATGGGAACGCTAACCCTGCTTCATAGTCAGATCAAGCTACCCATTACAAATGTCCTAACTTAGGAGACTCAAATATATGCGTTTAAAGCTCGTAAGGTTTCGTCAGACAGAGAACTCAGCGGACTAAAGCGCCCACTTTGGTGGACTCAGGGACCCCAGTTCATCCCTAGCCTGTTGTGCTGGCTGCCTCCCCCCCCCCCCAGGGAGCACTGTGATTGCAACTGAGACAGCGTGGTAGTGCGTGCCTGTAATCCCAGTGCTTGGGAAACTGAAAACAGAAGGATCTCTACCAGTCCAATTCGCATAGTGAGACCTTGTAGACCCTGTATTAACTACATAAATAAATAACTATTCATATGTTTTCTTTTTCTATGATGAAATAAATACACTGAATAACCCTTTTCCATTATAATAATAGCACATCTTTCTAGAGTATCTACAAAGCAGATGGACAAAGATACTGATATTCTTCGAGGTTCTGTACATTTTCAGAAACACAAACCACTCAGCAGAAAATATACTGTAAAAGAATGCAGTTTATATTATCAATATCCTAATGCTTTTAAAAATTATAGTCATAGTTATAATATTTCATCAAGTAATGCAGTTTTGAATGGCATAGAAAGAAGCTTCTAGTGATACATACAGAAATATGCAAATCAGCTAGACCCAAGTGTATGCTAATTGCCCAAAACAGCTCTCATTTAACCAACAGTGAGCTATTTCACATTATCTGGAAATCAAATGGATGACTGTGTAGGTGTAAATGCATTTCTAAATTAATTTTCCAATAATAGACAATCACTAACAAACAGAAACTTGGAAAAATAAACAAGCGTAAGGGCAGAAGGATATTTTGTGTGTGTGATTTTAATAAGTATCATGTTTTTTGTGTTTAGATGCTGTGTAATTTCATCAACCACACAAAGCACAACAAAAGCAAACTTTGACTAAGGTTTCCTACACACGAGCTTTTGTGTCACTATAAATAATTCATTCTCTTCTTAACTGTTAACCACACTGGGAGAAGGGCAAAACATCAGCTTTGTGTTTTACTAAAAGGACATTCTATTTTTTCTAGTGTTATATCAAGTCTAAGAGTAAGGCAAATATTTTCCCATATACTGTCTACATGTATGTATTCTGATAATTTTTATCACAACAGGACAAATTTTCATTTAGAGAGCATAAAGAAACTATTGGATAAATTAAAATATGAAAGAATGTGAGATTTGAGTATCTGTAGTGCACTCATAGAATAATAGAGCTTAAAGTGTTCTTAGAGATATCTGAATAAAATCTGTCTGACTTATAGATAAGGAAACTTCAGTAAAGCAATTTCTCTGCTGTTGCATAGTTAGCTATATCTGGATAAGTTGCAGACTTATGCAATTTAAATTTCCCTTTGCGTTGAACTCTTCCTGGTACATTGCTATATTTCTCAGTTTAATTTACCTAGCAGAATCCAGAAAGTACATGTGAACTGTTGAAAACAAGTCACCAGACAAAACAGAAAAAGGCACAAAGCCCCAGAAATTGTTTTAGTAGTTTGATTAAGGTTTGAATTAAGAATTTCATGTCTGTTGTGTCTTACATTTCATTTTGACCATCACTTCATAAGAAGCCTCTGTGTTGAGCTTATCATCTCTAATTTCTTACACAGAAAATACTTGAGAAATGACAGCAGAGCTGGTACAGATACTGTGCCTACTGTATGAACTTTATTGGTGTACACAGAGTCACAGATAAGCTCAGTGAGGTGCTCATACTATGAATGTGCACAGTTAAGAAGTGCAGTTCTTGGTAAACACTGTGGAACAATTCTCTCCCTTTAGGTTTGGTGCAGACGTATACCTGGTACATTTAAAAGATTCCTAATGACAATTAACTACTACGGGTGTTTGTAACCATAGAGAAATTGGAAAGCATCAAGTGATTTTTAAATGGCACTTACATTGTGACAAGTGGACTAAAGAATGTATTTACTTTTAAATTGCTTAAATATCAAGGGCAAACTGGTTGGCAGATGACACAACAGATGTTAATTCCAGTTCTCTCTTTTTCCTTCCAACCCAGAATTGTCACAGCAATTGGAGGTCTGAGGGTGCTGTGATAGTTCAATCAATATTAGGTACTTATGTGTAGTAGCTAGGCACAAACTGTGTCTTTTAAGAGAAAAAAAATTTTTTTTTCACAGAAACTGGATGTTTCCCGAAATATATATTGACGATACACTTTTTATTTGTTTAACGGCAGGGAAGATTGGTAAACATCCTATAGATTTTCGCATTGCTAATATATTGTCTTAAGAATAAAATATTCTCACTTTAAATGGCATTCTTAGGGTAAATCTGAAAGCATAGCCTTTTTGCTTACACAAATACCCTTAAAAGAGGGTAATTAGTGACCAGTGGATAAGAAGACCTCTGTCTTGAGAGGTTATAGCTAAGCCTCTTGAAGGTTCTCCATGTAAGCAAGTCAGACTGCATCACTCATTATCCTTCCTTTGTTTACTTGGAAAAAGGTTCAAACTATTTAATGAGAGGATTACCCATACTTCAACTCTATTGAAATAGATTAATTGATATTTTCCTGTTGGAGGTTTCACCACTTGCTTTTGGTTCCCACCCTTCTATTGTTGTTGATGCTGTGATCAACAGAGCAAAGTTGCTCAATGGTTGCCCAAATTTCACAGCTTAACACTATTCAGACTAATTATAATTTTTCTTTCATAATAAACATCTTTTCCCAAGGACTATTATCTTGTTTGAAGAGACTATGTTTCAAACTTTACTGGTCTGAATAGAAAATTTAATGATTCAACCATTGAAGTTCTGGACAACATTGTTTTATATCATAGATGAAGTATAGCATACACTTGAAATGGGTTATTAAAACATAGAGCCAAATTTGCATGAAAAGCTAAAATACAATAATTTTCCACTATAGTATATATAGAAAATTTTGAAACATAATTTCAACATTTTACTATCTTCATGGTAACACAATATGAAAAACAAGACTTGCACCATTTTGGGATACAATTCTGTGATAGAATTCTTTACAAATTTTTTTCCCAAAAATATGTGTATTATGGACATATGGCTGCATATTTGGATAACACCATTTGCATTTTTCAGACTGGCATTTTTTTTAAGCACTAGCTTGGCTTTTGCTGTCAGAAAGGCAAACTGCTAGAGTATTAATCTGAAATTCTTTAACTCTTCGTCACTTTAGTATGTTATATAATGCTAATATGTTCACCTTCGCATTTAAAAGTAACATAATATGTTAGAGGCAGTAAAATAAGAATGACTTCAAGCTGTAAAGTTTAATAATAAGAGTCACATCATGGTGTGAAAAAAAGAATAGTGTCAAATTCCTATCTTAAAAATATGCCTTAAAAATTACTGGTTAAAAATCATGTTAAGATGATTTTACTTCACATTAATTTCCTGGAAGGATTTGTGAATTTTTAAAGAGTTTTCTAGGCTTACTTTGTAAAAGCAGTTTTAGTTTCATCTGCATTTAAACATAGCAGAATGGAATATAGAGCACTAAAAAATGATGATGATGAGAAAATAAAGATAAATACTGCCCTGACATTAGTAACTTTTGGCTGTTATAGTCACAAGCAAAATAAAATTTAATTTACTCTATGCTTTCTGACACATCCTTGCATTTCTTTATGATGCATTTTTGATGTTTAAAGTATCGTAGTTTGTGCATGCGGCTTGAAACATCATTTTTTGACACTTCTTCCAGTTCTCTCCACCCTCAAAACAGCAACCGTTATTTAAGAGAATCTGGTACCCATCGATGGTTAAATAATTCACGTGTCTTATAGAATTCATATGTATCTGAAATTATGTTATCTAAAGAACATGTTTTGACTTGGTTAAATATCATTTAAATGATAGCATCAAATTGACATTACCAATAATTTTTTCATTTTCAGATAACTGCTCTAAATGTCCATGTTACATCTATATATGTTAAAATATGCACTATTTTAAATTTTTCAATATTGTACACTTATTTGGACATATTGTAGACATATTTGGACATACTGTGGACATATTTGGAATATTTCAGTTTTTCTCTTAATTGACGTACTTACTACATGGCTACTTATAGGCTCAAGCCACTTCAATCTGCTTCTTTCAAATCTTGTTTTTGCAAAGTGTTTATCTAATTATTACTTATTTATTATTTTCAGCTAAGGCATTTAATTAATTAGCATCAGATGGAAAGATAAAAGTAGTACCAATACATAAATTATGCTACTGAATAAGTATAAATATCTTTGGCCCTGATGCTGGCAGATTCAGTTAACCTTATTGATTTAGTGGAGTACATTAAAATGACATAATAAAAATATTTTACTGCATGGCCATATAATATGACCACTGTGTCAGCTATTTTGACCTTCAAAACTTAAATGCCTAGGCTAACATTGAATGTATTGATTCTTTTAAAAGTCATCCTTTAATAAATATGACACTATCAGTTTAAGGGTGGGCAATCCTGTTAGGTTATTAGAGAGCAGGTATGTAATCAGAGAAAGTATTTGAAAGATAATCTTGCTTTATTCTCTTCCTTTGAAACACATACACAGAGAACTATAAAATAGCAATAATTGCTGAGCTAGCTATTATATAGCAATAATTGCTGAGCTAGCTATGTTAGAAGAAAAATACTCATACTTAAGTGATACTTTCATAGTTTAAGGACGTCATATACATTTGATTGTCATGGATTCTTAGAATGAAGTTAATTCTCTAATATCTAAGAACATTTCTTTAAGAATTCTATGTTAACTTATTGAAAATTTTTAGTTTTAAATATTTCAATTTATAGCAGACAACACAGTGAGGCATCAGGTAAGTAATGCTGTTAGAAATAGCTCTAGATCATAGTCTATATGTAAAGAGCTTATTTCAAGATCTTGTGTACCAATGATCCATGTGCATAGATTTCAAAAAATTAAGATCAAACACAATAGCTAATATAAATGTCAATAGTTGAACCACACCATGTGGTCTTTGCTCAGGTTTTAGCATTTTGCAAAGGAATATAAAACCATAAGTCACTATTGGGAGATGATAAAATATGATCAGATTTTAATGACATTTTAAAACCAAATTTACTTAATCCAGCTATTAAAAGGCATAACTTAAACAGAAGGAACATAAGACTTAAACAAAGCAGAAGACAGATGTCCAGAAATTATCAATTGCTAACGCACACAGATTGTGATTAAAATTTAATGTGGCTTTTAAGCAAAGATTTTGCTTATCAGAGAGAAAGAATCTCACAGAAAATATTGTTATTGATTTCATCATTTTCAATGTAACTGATCCTTTAAGTAATTTTTCTTGCTTTCAGTACTGCGTTTTAAAGTGAGTACTTAAACTGGGCAAATTAGTAGTGGATATGTTCATTTAAAATGCTAAGCCAAGTGCATAAATTGTCTCCAGTGCACCCAACAGCACATCTGTTGAAGACAAAACACAGCATTCAAGCCGTTGAATAAAAACAAAAACACAACTGTAGGATACTTGGAGAGTCAAATCATGTAAATTAAATGGCATTGAAAGTGATATTCTTATTGATTTTGTCTTCAAGAATCTGGTCTTCAGAATTAATATACATTGATTACCTTTTATGTTCACCAAAGTACTAGGAAAGCAAAGTGGATCCACTGCAGAAACATCCTAGCTTTACAATGAGGAAATAGAAGGAAACTGTGACTACTTTTAGTAAACAGAACACCACTCACATTAGATTTCTTAGATAAAGATCTATATGATATTATTGTTTCAATAAAATTAATTATTTCAATGAGAAATCATTATAATTGTCTTTGTGATCCAGGAACACAATATGTCGAGGAATTACTTAATAACAGGTGAGAATATAAAGTTCAAAAGACAATTTTCATTTTGCTTCTTGAACATCAATCAATGTTGGGCATAAAACTGTATCTTAAATTTAAGAATGATGTGTATACAATTATGTGATGTTTATATAATTATGCACATTTATTTATTAACTCCATAAGTAAATACTTTCACTAAGCGCCATATTTTAATGTAGATATCATGTAGATATTCATGTTTTCATGATAAGTTTATACATGGAGACTTGTTTTCTTAGACATACTTAAGTCTTTTTCTAAATATATATCAATAAATTTATTAGTCAAGGTGAGGTTAATCAAAAAGAAAAACTATGTAGTTCAATGACTGCTTAAATATTTCCTATTTTCAGAAACAGGAAAAATAACTTTTAAAGTGAATAAGGCAAAATATAAGTTTTAAATTTTAAAAACTAACCAGATTTTATTATTAAAATATTATACATCTTTTATTATTATGGTAGGTCTTTCATCCTCCCTTGATTAATTACCATTGTTCTAATTGACCATTGGCAACTCTACCAAAGAACCAAGCAGCTAGTATCACTTTGTGCCATCCCAAACATCTGCAAGCACAGGCGAATAAAAATAAAGCTTCAAATGTGAGCTATCACATGATTGATTGCAATTTTATTTTTGAATTCCATTGCAATACAACAACTACTAGTAAATCTAAGAACAATTTTTATGTATCTTTTTGTCTCTTTGATTAATAGATGGCCACACAATCATATAATCCTATATGGACAACAATAAAATGTTAAAAAGAAAAATAGAATCTATATTATTTATCTATGTAGTATTTCCTTAGCATTTCTAGGTCACTAAGATTGAAGTTTTATTAATGATCAACTGAATTCTCAATGTTGAAGAAACAATTTTGCCTATTGATTGACTTATGCTAGTGAAATTACATAAACCCTTGGGTTTACCAACGAAAATGTTAATTCAATAGTCATATACTGTCTGTTAAGTTTTAGTGGGCAAGGGAAGAGCAACTAAAGCCAAAATAAATATTTAGCAGTATCTTCAAATATGAAAAAAGACAAATTGGCTTGTTTTTATCAAGAGAAAAAGTATTGATTATTGATTGTTATCATGGTGATGCTGACATAAAGGGCTTCATTTTTCTCCATAATATTAGGTTTTAGAAGTTATTTTCTAGCAACCATAGTGATACAGCATGTGTTTTCACTTGACCCTGTATGGACAAAAATGTATACTCCTAGAAATCTTGAAATTCTGATCCCCAATTTTTGGGGTCATAAATGTTCAGTTCACAAAAGTATATCATTAACCACTTAGATTAGTTTTCTTCTGAGCATCCTAAACTTCAAAAATATGATTGCACTCATTTGGGAAATCTAAATTCTATTGGCATTATTCTACAAATTAAATAATCTTGAGCACAGCTTATTGGCTAAAATTTTAGAATGATTTTAAATAAGTAGTGGACCAATTTAGCCTTTACTGTTTAAGCAAAATCTGTAGTGGCCTAGGGTATGATAGTGTCCTTGTTCACTGGCTTTCTGTGCCCCCTGATGCTGTGACAGGCTATCTGTGACTCCTAGAGGAAAATGCCAACTCCTTGGAAGTAATTCACTTCTCCTCTGTAGCCTAGGAACATTTGTCACTATATTTCATTGTTTCCATAACAAATCACCTGACCTACTTTTAAGAAACACCAGTATTTCAGTTTCTATAATAGCTCATCTGTTTATCTTATTTCTTTTTCTTACCAAATTTCTTTCAAGCAACATTCATTATAAAATGTTGTTTCTCCATCACTTGTTTAACTCAAACTCGAAATTTTTATTTTACTATCATGTGAAAATATCTCATTTCTTTTTGCCTTACCCAAGTGAGTCAGGTATTTCTACCACTGGCTTAATTAAGTCTCTTTTCCCATAGGTTTAATTTAGAGCAAACACATACATTGTTGATGGTAATAATGAGACACAGGCACAAGGAAGTAGAATTAATTTCTTAATGATTAATTTGAACAAAGCACAGAAACTAAGGGTATTCTCTGTCAAAGAAATCTTCAGTTGATTATAAATCACTGTTGTCTTGAACTTAATATTTAGTTGAAAATGCAGTGCTTGTAGTTCATGTCTAATGAGTAGATAATTGGTACAAGCAAAAGAAAATGCTGCCTTCTGTTTCCCTAACTACACCATCATCCTCTCTATGATGAATCCTATTGTGTATCCTTTTGAACTCAAAGATGAAAGTGTGGGAGGCAAAATGAAAATAAATGATTGCAGAACATTATCAGTTTCTTTACCAGTATGTATATTATACAATTCTCTGTTGTCTTGTGACTTCTTTCTCTTTGCAGGGAAGTAAAGCCTACTTCTACAGGTCAGCATGTGACACTTCCCGTTTGAACACTTAATGGTTGATTCTCAAAGTGCAAGATTGAAATAACAAGAGGAGTGTACCAGTGAACATGTACTGGGAAGTCTGATTATATAAGATGCTCTACACAATTCCCAATTTTATGACCTATAGCAATTTCCTAATGCACTTGCACATCTACTATTTTTGTTAAAAACGGGCATAAAATCTGAGCATGGTGGTTTGACCCTAGAACTCAGCTACTCAGAAAAGAGAAGGATTATGAACTTAAAGCTAGTATGGACAACATTATGAGACTGTGTCTTACAAGAAAAATAAGAAAGCCAGGCATGTAGGAAAGTGGCAGGGGACCTACTTATCTTCCTGAGGTTCTGGGTTCAATCGTCAGCATCACAAGAAAAAAAGAAAAGAAAAGAAACAAAGAAATAAAACAGAAAAGTAGGCAGAAAGAATATCTAGCAAGATAGTTGAAGTGATTTGATGAAATCGTGTACTAAAAGTATTGAGCACTGCACATGTCATGTGGTAAGCATTGTACATGCAAAATGTTATTAATACTGATAAAATATGATGACACAAAATGGCAAGAATGCATGGCATTGTCTAATACTTTATTCTAATCTTTTCACCCTTAGAACTGTTTCTTCCCCCACAAGGGGGATTACTAGTCACAAGAAAAGAAAGTGATAGCTTGAAAGAGCTTTCAGGGTGGCCTAGGGAAAGACTACAATGAAATCAGTACAAAATGAACATGGAAACATGTAGTTTCCAGGCTGATGATGTAGAGTTCAATACTTCCTTAATGCCTGTAGTTCAGTAGTTGAAAGTTTTCATGCATTTTCCTTTTGAGTTGCTTTGTTTTGCACTGGCATTATTTTCACCCTTCAAGAGAAGATCTTCATTTAGAAAGCAGAATTATGTCCTTCCTACCACCATTTTATGTTGAGATTTATATGAGCTTGTTTCTTCCTCCCCATGCAAAGTCCATGCTTACAGTTCCTTCACAATCCATTTGAAATGTCGCTAATACCATCTCTACATGACTTTTAAAAATGAATTGTCGCTAGGCCCTTAGTATTTTTCCTTTTTTGTTATTATAGCAATTATTAAAAACAAGAGGTCTAAGCTTTAAATAGTATTTGAATACATTTTTGAAAGTTAATGTGTTATATTGTGCTAAATTATAGCTCTTTAAAGTTGGATGTTTTATGTTGCAAATAAGGTTAAAAGGACAAAGAATCAAGTGTTTTTGGAATCCTGAGGCCTTGTTATATCAATCTCAGGTCAGATATTGTCTTATGAGGGAACATGGTAGTTTAATGGGCATTTGTCAATTTAAATTAAATTATAACTTTAGAGACACCAACTTTCAAAACTTAAGAGAGTCATATGATATTATGAATTACATCTTACACACATTAAGAGATCTTAAAGCAAGGAAACCAAAGATAGAAAATATTGGTTCACATTTCAAACCTCAATAAGTATGAATATAGCCTCAATTTAATAAAAAATACATAATGCAACTTTCCTTGGGCTAAATGCCTTCCAACTGATCTTGCAGTGAGCACTTGTTTTCCCATTATTGGCCACTTTAATTGATTTATCCTCTAGTTTTCTCATTTAAAGATCACTTTTAGCATTGGGTGCTCTTCATCTGAGTGATATGTTCTGCTCCTGCCTGGTCCAACAACACAACAGTTTACATATTTCTAAACTTGATCTGAAAACTGATTTAAAAATCCATATGGACAATCCAATTTCCCTGAAAATATATACACACAATTCTGCTCAGAGGTGGCTAAAACAAAATAAATTTCATTTGAGGAGACAGGAAGGAAGTTGAGACAAGAAGGTGAAGATTCTGAAGTAAATGGGCGCTTGCCCTGACCGGGATTGAAACCCACTTCTCCCTAGAGCATATTAAACGAAGGCATAGGAGACAAGCATTGGGAAAGTAGAATGTTTGTGATTTTATTTCTAGTGGACTGCATTAAATATTCAGCAAAAGAGGGGATCAGTTTACATGACTCTTCTTGTTTCTCATGTATCGATTGACAGGTGCTGTAAACATACATAGAGAAACACAGTCCTTTGTATGCAGTACTACTCTGATCCTATAAAGACATGCTGCAATCTACAGTAATCAGCAGCCACCTTGCTCAGATTAGAGATGGAGCAAACTTGGTGATTTTGATTCTTTAGAATGTTCCTTCATGGAGATGATTTTATTCCCAGAAACATGTTGCTAAGGTAGAATAGCTTGCTTTGATCATCTTGCTTTGATCTTGGGTTCTTGACTGAAACTCTCCCAAATGCTTTTGAAAGCTAGCAGCACAAAATAAAAATCTCCCTTTGTGAATGTCTCACTTTTCTGGTGGCAGACCAGCACGCTGTATCCCTTTGATTTTGCTGAGGTCAGAGAGCAAAAGCTGACCTTGGTTTTGAAATAAGAACCGGTATTTGAGACATGCACTCATCCATGATTCAGTGATGTCATAGTAAATAAATTATGACTGTTTACACTAAAGACTAAGAGTCTCTTTTCTACACTATAGGCAGTGATTTGGCTGAGACAGTACCATTCTGTGATACTGTAACACTCTACCTTTTTTCTCACTTGAATTGTACTTTTGGCTGTCATTTGCGCTTTTGAATAAAGGTTTACATTAGTGGAAGCTATCATAATAGCGTATCTCTTTTCCTGAGTTGATATACAAATCAAAAAGAAAGGATAAGGCCAAGACTCCCTTTGTCCTTGGAAGAGAATGCCATCTGCATTTAGCTTATGATACCCAGCTAGGAACAAAATTCTAGCATAAGGATGTCGTTAATACAACCCTTAAGTTAAATTGTAAATTCAAAATACTTTAAGTGCCTTATAATAGTCAAAGCCAGTAAAATCGACCCTGTATATTTTTATTTCATCTCTGTTGGATCATATGATATTTAATAATTGGTTCTGGCACCTCGTTGCAAATTATTATAACTTTGAGATTCAACAGTCCTATTGAACATATGGGCAGCACAGGCTCTGAACATATATATGATACAGCCTCTCAAGAGGACCTTCTGTCTTGTTTTCCTTAGCTTGGAAGGGTCAGGTAAATTTTGTTGTGTCGTCATGTGCTCAGATTCCTCAGTCTCTCTTTTGCAGGGTAAATAGTTAATGGAAAAGATTTTTCCCTGAGCTGTGACAACTTTTCTTGCAAAAGCCAACAGAGAAATTCAGGTATCTGTAATCCGGTTTTCTCAGGCTCCTTATAAATCAGTATAAAACTATTCTAGCGTAAGTGTACAAGTATTCATCAAACCTAAATAGGTTCGATTACTTAACACCATATTGTGTCCTGGTTTAGCTATAAACTATAAGTGTTACTGGAATCAGGAGAACTTTCCAGGCTATTGAGAGCATTGATAGTTCTTTATTAATCCTGGAGATGTTGAAATCCTGTCAACAAAATATACTTGGCCCCAAGAAACCTTTCATATTGGTAGACATTCTCCCTTCAGCAATTTTTTTTTCCAGCTGTCCTCACAATAACACCCTGAGAAAGTATGAGGAAGATAATTCCACATCAACCCATTAAGGTTCTCTTCAACATTCCCGCTGCTTTGCCTTTGTATCTAGCCTGTGTGCCTTGATTTGCTCTTGCGTTGTTTCACATTAATTGCCATATTGTTTATTGCCACATTCAAACATATCATAATATGGGTACAGTGGTAATAATTACATAGTAAGTTGTCTTTCAAAAGAGATGTCACAATGGACAGTAGTGGGTGGGGTAGGCAGAAAGTTATGATTTATACCTTATGTTGACATTATGGAGCAGAACTGGTTCAATTTCTCTTGATTTCACCATAATATCTAATGCTAATCTCTCTTTGTCTGTCATATAATTAGTTATTATTAGGACTGCTATACTGAAAAGTTCAAGAGGTGGGAGCAATGGTTAAAGGAATTTTCCAAGCAGTGATTTTTTTTCCATTGCTACTTCAATATTAGAGCTTTAAAATGACACAGTAGTGGAAAAGAAATAGCCATATGTAGTATACCTATAATTCTAACTCATTATAAAACTGAATATCTTACTTTATTTTAGCATTTTTGTATACAAGTGCTTCCTGTAGCTATGCTTATGTACATACGTATTTGCTTTTATTATCTATCAAAGGCATTTTGAGGCCCTTTGTTACGGTTGTGAAAATCCACCTTTGCATGAACCGTGCAACATTCATACATCGAGCTGATGGTGAGACCTGTGTCCATAGTTAGATTGTGCCAAGAAAAGTGCCAAGAATCACTTCAACCTTGGGAAGCAGCATGTTGGGGTCATGATTAACTGTGACTGGTGATGATGTGGCTAAAATCCCATTCATAGGAGAGAGGAAAAGATCTGCTTCTGCCGATTTGTTTTCAGTCATGGGTTACTTGCTTGGCATAACGTAAGCCAGTAGGTGGAGTGCTTGCTAACGGTAATTGAATATACTTGAACTTAAAATAAGTGGAAGTCACTTTTCTTGTTATAAACTGCTAAAACCATATTTACAGTGAACTCTTTTTATGGATATAATTAGTTGGGAAAAAAAGTTATGAGGGCAGGGTTGAGATGAACGCGGGCCTCCGGTTACATGGTAGAACACAGAGGCAAATTGTGCCCAAGGAGATCAACACATCATATGGTATAAATCTTATGCAAAAGGACACTTCCTCAAACATTCAACTGAATCTGATTTGGTAAATAGACCAAAGTCTCTCTTTTTAAAAAAAAGTCAGTATTTATGCTCTTCAGAGTATACATAAAGGGTACTCTGATGAACTGTACTTGAAAACTCTTGTGTTAGTTACATATACAGTGGATAGTCATAGTAAAATTCAGCACCTTAGAAAAGTTGCAATATATGGCTCTAAAATAAAGTGTAACTTTCTCTTAAGAGTGCCTTGTTTTCCACCCAAAGAAGGCTTTCAAATGTATTTAAAAGCTGCAGCTTGAGACTTGCTAACTACATCACTCTCAATCTATCTATATCACACCTAAAGATGTTAAAGCAACATTTAGAACTCCAAGGAGAAAACAAGCAACAGAATTTAGAAAGCAGGAACCACATGAAAATAAGAAAAGTCTTCAGTCGTTTTTTAAGAATGTGAATTATATGATGTGAAGTAGGATGAAAATGTGGGAGTTTAAAAAAGAATCTCTTGTTCCATATCAGGAATACTTAACATGTCTGATTCTGTGGTTTGCAAGAACTGCAGATCGGTGCAGCTTGAAAATACCATTTCATCTAAAGCAGCCCCAGAGCAAAATAACTGCAATATACAGTGACACACACTACTGACACAGGGCTACCCTTCCATTTACTTAGCTCGATCACACAATGATGATTTCATTTAAAAACAATTTCTATCTGGACAGTGTTGATATCCCCCTCCCTTATTATGTCAACATGTTCTGAGCACCTCCTAAATTTTGCACTGATTTCTTTTCTAAATGTGTGACTCTTTCACTCTAAGTTGAGTGTAAAGAATAGAGGATAATTTACAAGATTTAGCGAAGCTAATCACCCAAATCTTTATGTAATAAATAACTATTGAAAGCGTTGAATGGTTTTATAAAAACTGGCTGTTTGTCATTCTCTCCTCTTTCACGCAGTTTGAAGACCACAATGGAACCATCATCAAAGCCACTGATAATGAGAAATAATGCATGCTGTTAATTTAAAATGAAATTTAAAATGTGTTGTTTCTATTTCATTTCAACGGGAAAAATGTTCCTTTTAGGAGTGGTCTTAAAACATGGGATTTGGCTGGTAGTTAAGTATGGCAAACTATGGTAGTATGTGAGTTAGAACCCTTGGCCAAGAAAACAAGCTGTTGGAGCTTATTATTTATTTATTTTGAGTTGGAGAAGAGTTACAAATAGTGACATATTCTAAACTCACAGCATGAACATAGGTCAGCCTGTGAGAGAAATGTAAAGGCAGAGGTATTCTATTAAGGTATGTGTACCTTTGTATAAATCGACCTAAACCTTCATTTATTTCTTCAGAGTTCACAAATAACATTGTTTGATTTCTACCCTCTCCTTTCAAAAAAAAAAAAAAACAGCTCACTGGCTTTTTCTGTCAGTTGTCATTCATGTTTCCCTTGCATGTTTCTTTCCCTTGGGTATTGAACCATGCCACTCTCCTCCAGGGAGCAGCTCCTCACCGTGAGTAGGCAACAGACTTTACTGGGAAAGAGAAAAGTGTGAGCCACTCTTCAGCATGCGTGTTCTCCCCAAGATGATGTTCTCTCTTAATAGAAGCTGTTGATAGATACTGTGCAGATCCTCACTCAGGGGTGTTGACTTGAAGAATGAGATGATCTGCACACAAGCACAGCAAAATATTTTGGTGAAAAGTAATTATCAGAAATAGTGATGCTACTAAATTAGTTAACTGCATTTCATCATGACGCTTGAGTTGTCCCTGCCCATTCCAGTTCTAGACCCATCTGAAATCGACAGTTCCCTTTAATGGTGTCACAACATTTGCAAGGCTATGGGCACGGAAGGAAGACATAGGACTGCTCTCATCACATGAGCTTTCCCTCCTCTCTCTCTGTGCACAAACAGCCCATCTGTCTCACTCAGACGCAAACTTACCCTTGAAACATCATTCTATTATTATCATGGTTGCTCTTTAAAATTGGTCCTTAACTTTAGATTGTGTTTGGGAAATCAGATTTTCAAATTCTCTCAGATGGTGTTGGCTGATTTAAATTGTCGAGAATAATGTGCCCTGAAAGTAGCTCATCTCACTAAATGCTATATGTTTCTCTTCACTTACTATAAGGCAAGCTTTGTAAAATATAGATAGCCTACTTAAAAAAAAATCACAACAAAGAATTCCACCCCTCCCAACCTCTAATATTTTTCAAAGTGTGAATTGAAGAGGACTTAGAGACAGATGGGTCTGGATGATCAAGTTACCTGTTATAGCAGCACATCTGCCGGGGCAGTCAATCACGGTGATGGCTCTGACAGGTCTATGGAGCCTGAGCAAGAGCAGCTAATGTAGACAGAAGAACGGCTGGGGAAGGGCAGCCCTCCTGCCTGTCTCCTGGGTTTGGCTGGTCTGAAAGCTGTACTTGAATTTGCTCTGTTAAAAATTTGTCTGTTTATTAAGCCATGATATTGGTTGAAACAGTTTGCTTTCTAAATTTTTTCAAGGCCAACGTACTGAGTGCATATGATTTGAAATGATTGGAATAGCACTTACAAGCTCTCAGTCAATATTTGGCTATATTTGATGAATGTGCTAGAAAGTGTAGAGTGAATAAGATTAGAAGAAGAAGAGCAGGAAATAGTTTGAAATTTACATTTTACCAGAAATTTCAAGAGGAAAAAAAAAATACATAAAGCTCTGATTTTGAGATGTCTATAACAGACAGCTCAGTATACTTAAAATTAGCATTAACTAGGAGAAAGGCAATTTTTAAAACATCAAGAACCAAAATTAATTTAAATTAATGGAGGCCTAATTCTTTACTTTCTCCACATATTTGATACTTTCCTCCATCTGTAATCATAAAGGGAATTATTTATTATCCTAATAGATGCAAATATTTGGAAATAGTGTGATTCTAAGATATCACAAAAAATAGAAAAGATGTGTTTCAATTAAGTACAGCATTAATTGCACCACTTGTATGACACATTTTAAAAATGCAGGTGTTAGAAGACAATAGAACCTCAAAAATATCTTGATCTCTTTTAGTGACTAATTAATCAGTTATTAAAATAGTGTGACTATAAAGCAGTATCAAAATAAAATCTCAAGTCTCAGAGAAATACATAACTGTAACACAATGGCAA